>JAODAL010036948.1:0-41022 GCA_025379985.1 Phyllomedusa bahiana
TTTCCATGGGGACTTTTCCCAAAGGGGGAAAAGATATAATTTGGAGATTACCCCCCCCCATTCTGGCGACGAACAATTTAAAAAGACCTGGTTTAGGTAAATTTGGGTGGAGAGAGTACGTGAAGATAACGGGGGGCAAAAGGGACCCCCTTTCACCTATTTTGGGACGGGGGGGAAAAGCGGGGTTTTTAAAGGGGAAAGGGGGATCATGGAAATTACATGGCAGCTAAAAAGAGAAAAGTGAAATCAGATTTTTTGGAGAAACCCCGAAAAAACGGGGACAAGCGTTCGCCTTTGTTTCAAATCCGACTATGAAAAAAAAAAACCCAAGGGGATAAAATAAAAAGGGAAACTCTATGGGGTTTGCACCAAAAAAAGAATCGAAAACCGTTCCCGTTTGTGCCAGTTTTTGGTTTTCCTGTTTAAAATTTGGAAAAAATGGGGAAAAGGTTTGGGTTTGGGGGGGGGTTTGGGGTTGGGGGAAAAGGGGTTAACAAAAATTTTTGGGTTAAGTTTGGGGGAAAGGTTTTCGGGGAAAAATTTTTAAAAAGGGGAAAAGAAATTTTGATAATTAAAAGGCAAATATTTACCCGGGCTGTACCCCAAAAAGTTTTGGGGGACTTTAAAAAGGCGGGGTTTTTGGAAAACCCCTTTAAAACCCCGATTGGGGGGTTGGAGAAAAATTTACCTGAAAGGGGAAGAAGAGTTTAACCCAGAGTTTTTTGCCCAATTAAACCCTTCTAACAACCCCAAACTTTTTTAAGGGGGAGGGAATTTTTTTACAAAATTTTGGGGGAATTTTTTTGGTTTTTTTGGGAAAAGGTTTTTAAAGGGGGAATAAAATTTGTTGGAAAAATTTTTGGCAAAATTTTTTAGGGTAAATACGGAAACAAAAAAGTTTTTCTACAAAAAAAGGAAAACCCAAGAAGAAAAGGGGTTCTAGGGGAAACCCATTTCATTATTAAAAACATAATAAAAATTTTTTGTCTCTTTTTTGGCCAATAAATTTAGCGGTTTCACCCAAAACCCGGGTTTTGGGAACCCCCCCAAAAATTTTGGGGATTAACTTTTGGTTGGGGGGGGGGGGGGTTTTGGGGGGGGGAAAAAAAATTTGGGCTGTTCTTTTAAACTCTGGAAGCGGGGAAAGGGGAAGGAAAGGGTTGGAAAACCAAAAACCCCTTGGGGTTTTTGGAACGACCGGGGAAAAAGGGGTTTTGAAAATTCAATTGGCCTTTCTCTTTTGGGGCTTGGGGGGGCCAGCAGGGGAAAACGGGGGCAAAATGGGGTACGGGCTATTTGGGCTTAGGGGGTTATATTTAAAAAGTGGGGTTTTACCCCAGGTTTTTGTCCCCCCCCCAACCTTTCCCCTTCAAAAGGCACCAGGCGGGCTGCCCAAAACAAACGCCCCCCGGTTGTTTAAATGGCCCCTTAGCCCTTTTTCCCCAGCGTCCCTTGTTCTAATATATTTCCCGGGGGGAAATACCAGTAGGGGGGAAAAGGGGGAAAAAATTAAAAGGTGGTCTGTTTTGGGCGGTTTAAATTGCTGCTGTTCCTAAATTTGTTCCCAGAACCCCAAGTAGCGAAAGTCTTAGAAGTAATTTGGGAGGATTTTGGGTTTTTTTCTGGGGTTTTCAGGGTTAATGGGGAGAAAAGGGGTCAGTTTTTTAAAGTTAGGGAAAAAAAAGGAGTTATCCAACAAAAAAAAATTTAGGGAGGGGGGTTTAGTAAAACCCCTATTTAAATACTTGGGCTTTAAAAATTGGGTATAGATCGTCAATGGTGTACACTTTGAACTACAAACCTTGATAGCGAAAATAAAAAAGGGAAAACTAGACAGAGGGAAAGGGGGCCCCCCTTTATCGCTGAGGGGGGACGGCCCAACCTTTTTCCAAAATGGAAAAGTTTTGAAACGTCTGCAAACCCGATGAAAAAACTTCCCCAGTATTGATTAAACACATGGACACCCAATTTTCTGGAAGGGCGTTCCCCCAAAATTTAAATTTGGGGGGGGCAAGAAAGCCAAAAAATGGGGATTAAAAAAAGTAATGGCGAGTGGGGGGCGGGGGGGGGGCCCCAATGCCCCTTTGCGGGAATGTACCCCATTGAAAGCCATTGTGGGGGGCACATTAGGGACTGGATCGAGGGAAAAAAATATTTTTCCCAAACAAAGTTTGGAAAAGAAAAATTGGCACGTCCAAATCCCTTTTGGTCCCCATTTTTTACAAAAGCCATACAGTTCCCCCCCCCCGGGGGGCTTGAAAAAAAGTGTAATTTTACGAGACACCTTAGAAAACTGGAGGATGTTAGAAAATTTTTCAAAAAGGGCCCATTTTTTTATGTCCCCCAGATATTTCCCTTTTGGGGAAAATGCCGGGCCCCCGGGGGCCGGGAAGAGGAAACAAACTTTTCCCAAAAAAAAAGAGGGAAAAAGCCCAAAAGGAATCGGAAATTAAAGGATAAAATGTTGAAGGAGAGGGAAAAATGTTTGTCTTGGAACCCCTTAGAGAGAAGGTTTGTGGAATCAAACCTTTTTTTCCGTACTGAAATTTCAGGTTTTTACTGCAGATCAGCTTTTTCTGACTTTGCGTTTTGCTGGAAAGGAGGGGGGGATTAAAAGGATTATGAAACTTCGGGGGGGGAGGGGGGGGGGCCTTTGTACCCCGGGTTTTTGAAGGGAAAAAATTGATTCAGAGGGGATATTTAAGTCCCCATTTTTTAAAGACTGGGAAGTGGCTTTAAAAAGGGATAGTGATCTTAAAAGGGTTGGGGGAGGGTTTGATTTAGCTTGGGAAAGGCCCAGCCCAAATGTTTTGGGGAAAGGGATTTCTGTTTTGAATGGGGCCCAAAAGGGCCCGGTTATACCCTTTGATAAAACCTTTTCGAACAAATTTCCTCGTATTGGACTAAGTGTTCCAAAAGCCCTTGGGAAAAAAAAAAATCTTTATTTTCCCTTTAAATGGTCATCCCCGGGGTTTTAAAAAGTGTGGAGGAGAAACCGGGTTCCTTTTTAAAAAATATAGGGAAACCCAAAAGTTTGTCCCCATGTAAACCAAAGGTTTCATTTTCCATTACATTGAAAAGTCGGAAAGGGGGGGGGAGGAAAACACAAAGAGAGTTTTTTTTCTAAACGGGGGGTTTATTCATGTGCTATTTTTTGAAAGTCAAAAAAAACCCCTCTTAAGGCACGGGTTTTTAAACCCAAATTCATTTCCAGAGAAGGAAGGGGGTAATAGAGTGTTTTCAGAAAGGAAAACTATTTGGGAAAAGATTAGAGGCCCGGGGGGGGGGCCGGGGGGGGGTAGGGATAAATCAAAAAAGGGTTTTTCTTTGGAAAGGGGGGAAAACCCTTTATTTTTTTGGGGTTCACGGGAATCAGAAATAAAAGGTTTTAAAAGGAAATTTTCAAATTTTGGGGAATTAATTTGGGGGGGGGGGAGAAATTAAAAGGGGGGTTGGGGGGTGCCTTGCCCTTGGATTTCCAGGGTCCGGGGGAAAGAGGGGGGGGGAGGGGGGGGGGGGGGTGGGGGGGGGGGGGATTGGGGGTTGGGTTTGGGGGGGGAAGGGGGGGTTTGGGGGCGGGGAAAAAGGCCCAAACCCCCCAAGGCGATAAAGGGGGGTTTTGGGGGGTTTTTTGTTATGTTTTTTGGTATTGCCCTTTTCTTTAATGGGGGGGGGTTTAAAAATTTCTCAAAGCGGGGAATTTGTTATAGGGAAGGGGTTTTTTTTAAAAAACCTAATTTGGACTTAAAAACGAATTGTTGATGGAAAGAAACCCAGTTTGGGGAAAACTTTCCGGGTTTTTTATAAATAAAGGTTTAATTAAAAAAAAAAAAAAAAAAAAAGGATTTCCCTGGGCCCCTCCCAAAAACCCCCTTTCCCCCTTTTCTAATTTGGTTCCGGGGGGCCGCAAATCGGGGGGTTTTTAATGGGGCGGTGTAAAAAAAAAATAAAAAATCCCCCCTTTTTGCCCCCGGGTTCCCTGAGGGGGCCAAATACAACAAAGGAAACCGGGTTTTTAGGTTTTTTAAAAATAATTTTGTTCCTGGATTGAAATAAATTAAACGGATTAAGGGGGGGTTAACTTTGTAAAATAAAAGTTTGGGCAAAAAAAGGGAAACCAGTTGGTCCAAAAAAGGTAACAAAATTTTTGCCAAAATAATTTGGGGGGTTTAACCAAAAATCTGAAATGGGAAAATGGAAACTTTTTTTTTGGTCCCAAGGGTTTTCCACTACAAATTGGTTTTTCTTTGGGGAAATAAAAGGGGGGGAAATTTTTTGGGATAAAAGCCAATTTCCAACCCGGGAAATTTTTTTTAAAAAAAAAATTCAAAAAGGGTTGGGGCCCCCTTTTTTCCTCCCCAAACCAAACCCAGGCCCATCTTAAACCCCAAAAGGACCAATTTTTTCTGAATTTTTAAAATTAAATTTTCCCTTTTAGGGGTTTTTAAAGTTTCTTTTTAAACTTTTTAAAGGAAGGTTTGACCTCATTCTGCTTATCCCGCAGGGGGGTTTTCTTTAAAATAGAAAAGACAGTAAAAGCAAAAAAAGCCCGCCAAAAAGAAAAACCCGGGCCAGATCTCCTGTGGGGAAAACCCCCATTTTTTTTCTAAACAAAAAAGAGAACCCCCCATTATTAAACGGGAAAATGCCAAGGGGGGAAAACGGGGGCCCAAAAGGGGTTTTAAAGGTGGGGGGGAAAAAGGAAAAAAACCCCCAAAAATCAGGGGGCCCAACCCCCTTTCCTAAGAAAATTCTTCCCCCATAAAAGGGGACTTGCAACCCCGTTGGAAAGTCTCACTTAAGTTGGGAAAAAGGAAAATTATTTTGCAAAAGTTTGACCCCCTTTCAGCCCCACGATTCAAACTGGGCCCCTTTGCGAAAAATTGGAAAGTTTAACCCCAAGGAGAGTCACTAAATTTGGAAAAACCCGCCCCAACCCTTCCTGTGAGACAAAATTCCTCCCAACTTTTTCAAGATGTACCCTTCTCACGCCCCCCCGCTAAAAACAAACCTCCGGTAAGTTTGTTGAGTGGGGGGGAACCCGTAGTGGGCCGGAGAAACCCTGGGGTTTTGTGGGGGATCCCTGAGAATGATCAAGGGGAGGGACTTGACCAACTTGTAGCTGTGGATTTTCCGGCTGCACTGAATGTCACTTTCCCTAAAGTGCTTTTTTTGGGACGGGAGCGGGCCCATCGCATGGGCCCCCACCCCACAAGATAGTGCCCGGGGAGGCCTGGGCCCCAACGATCGCCAATTTTTTTTCACTAGGGTAACCAAGGAAAAAATTTCTTGGGGCCCCTATCGCCAAAAAGGTTTGGAGGTCCCCGGGGTTTCCCAAAAAATTATTATCTTCCAGGAATTTTCAGCTTTTTGTGGGGCCTTTTCGTAAGCTCTTCCCCTTCCTGTCTTTTAGGAGTCTGGTGGAGAAAAATTTATTAATTTTCCAGCTTTTTATACCCGGGTAAACAAAAATTTTTCACGATAAATTGGACACACTAATTTCTTCACAGCCCAGCGGCCCCCCCGGGGATCTTTTCTGGGGGGTTAGTCCTGTAAAAAGACGGGGTGAAAAAACTCTTAAAGGAGGACCCTCTGATCTCTCTTCTTTGGATTTACTTGTTATAATGTTTTGTTTTTCCTGATTTCTTATTATCCTTTATGTTGTTTTTTTAAATTTTTTTTCCATTTTTTTCTTCATTTTTGGGGTTAAAATTCTTTCCCTCCGGGGGTTTCACGAGTTTTTCCCCCTGGGGTTTTCTATGTCCCCGGCCCTTTTTCCCGCTCGCTTTGGGGCGGGTTTGACTGGGGTCTACAAAGTATCATCTCTATCTAAGATGTCTCCACGAAACCCGGGAAAGGATGAGATAACCCTTCTATTTGGGCCCCCCACGGCACCCCTACTGATACACTCAAAAATTTTTTTCTTTGGGAAAGTTTTGGGGTTTTAAATTGTCCCCAATTTTAAACGAAAGCGGTGATGGAAAACACATTTAAGCGATCCCCACCCCGCATTGCGTTCCCCAGGGCCCATTGGCCGGGGAGGGGGGGGTGTGAGTTGAGGGCTCCATGGATTTGGGGCACTGCATCTCAGCCCAAAAATTTTTAGAAATTTTAAGGGGGGGTTGCGATTCTTTTAAGCAACTCCCCTTTGCTATCAAATTTTTGGAAAGAGTTTTGTGATCCCGGGGCCGCTTTCTGTATGTTAGACTACAGGGTTTTGGACAAGCATTTTTCACTCTTGAATGTTTATGCTCCTTAAAATCCTTTACTCCCAAAATTTTTTTCGAAACCCTTTTTTGATTTTTCCCACTTTCCAAACCCCCTGATAATCTTTTAAAACGGGTGGGGGGACTTCAACGCGGGTGCTTCCCCCCACTCTTTGGGTAGGTCTTTTTTCCACTTTTTGTTTTTACCCGTTTTCCAAAGCAAAGCTTAAAACATTTTGAGCAAACAACTCCATTTTTTGTGGGCCCCTGGGGGATACAACATATTAAAAGAGCTTTTATTATACCTTTTTCTCGGCAGTTCATAAAAAACAAAATTTTCACGTATTGATTTCTTCTTAAACCCCTTTTTTCACTTTTCCAACGAGTTTTGAATCAACCCCCCATCACTACCATAACAAATTTAGATATGCCCCCCCATCCCCTATGTGTCTGCAAATTTTGGATAAATTTCCAGGGGCAAGAGACAAAGGGAAATGGCTTTTTCCCTCATTTTTGGGAACTCCACCCGACTTCCCTTCATATTTGGTGTGAATTTGGAAAAATTTCGTTTGATGATCATTTAAAATTCCCCGGTTTTTCTCTCTTTCTCTGGCGAACGTCCAAGGGGGGGGTTATGCGGGGGTCATGTTATGGGGATATGTTTCTCTGATGCAGAAAAAGTAGCAGACAGGGTATATACATTACATGATGGCCTGCTGGGGGGCCCCCAGGGACTATTTAGCGGGACCCCCATGATTCCAACAAAACAGGGTATTTGGGAAAACCAAACGTTTCTTCTGGATGCCCATACCCTTACGCAGGCTAAAAGGCAATTTTGAACATTCGAAAAATTTACTTTTTCCGTTGGGGGGGAGGTTTTGGGTAGGCTTTTGGCACGACTTACTAAAACCCCCCTCTTCGAAAAAAAATTTTATTTTAGAATACCCTTTACACCCCCAAAGGGGGAGGTTGTAAATGAATTTTAAGGCCCTAATAGAAGCTTTTTTGTGCTTTCTATACCCGATTTTTTTCCCGGAACGGCCATATCAAATCCCCAGCCACGTGGGGGTTTAATTAATTTTTACTCGCCCCCCAAAAAAAATTTAAAAACGGATCAGAGGGAACATTTTTCAGCCCCTATTTCGCAGCAAAAAAGGGTTTTGGGGACCCCTTTTTAAAAAATTGAAAAAAAAATAAGTCCCCCAGGCCCAGACGGGAAATTTTCCGGGGGAGTATTATAAGTTTACGGGGTCTCTTGGGGCCCAAAACCTGACAGAACCTCCCACAATGGGCATTTATTGCAATAAAAAACCCCGGTGGAAGCATTTCAGGGAAACCCGGGAAAAGTGCTTTTCCCTAAGCCTGGGAAGGATTCCCGAGGATGTGGGTTTTACCCCCCAATATCCCCCTCAAAAGAATATAAAATTTTTTAGCCAAGTTTTTAGCTTAAAAAGGGTGGAGGGGGTTCCCCCGCAAACTCTTGACTCCAAAAGCAATGGGGTTTGTGAGGGGACGGAAAATCTACTCGGGGTACCGTACAGCCCAAATTTCCCGGGGCAATCGTGCTTCCAACCCTAAACCTTCCCCCTCTATGCTTCTCGGCTTAGCGGGGCGAGAAGGGGGTTTTTTATCCTTTCTTTGGGAAAATTTTTAAAAAAACCCCTTTGGGGGTTTCAGGGGCGTCGGGAAAAAACCTTTCTTGATTTCCCTTTTTGGTTTGCAAATTTAAACCCCCACAATCCTTACATTTTAAAGATTTAAATCACCGCGGGTTTTTTCTTTTTCCGTGGAGCCAGACAGGGGTTTTCCACTTTCCCCCCCTTTTGTTTGACCTCGCGCTTGACCCCTTTTTTAAGTATTTAAAACGTGGGGGGGATTTTAAAAGGGATTTCCCTGTTGGGGCCCGAACAGAAAAATTTTGTTTTTTTAGCATTTGCAGATGATCTGTTGCTCTTTGTCTCACAACCACGAGGGCCTCTCGCCCAGCTACTGGGGGGGTGGAAAAAGAAGGGGGCCCCTTTTGGGATTTAGGGTCAAACTCAGCAAATCTGGGCTTTTTATTAAAAGGCCCTTCACTCCCCTTTTTGGACCCGCAACTTTGCATTAAAGTGGCCCGAAAAACTTCCATAACCCCTTTTTTGGAGTTCGATTTCTAGACACCCCCCTAAACTAATTCAAAGAATCTGGGGCCTTTTTTATGAAATTCCTCAATGAGAAAGGTGGCCTGCTTGGTCGGGCTTTAAATTTATCCCTTTTCAGGTAGAGCAAATCTTTTTAAAAATTTGGGGGGTTTTTCCCGAGGCTCCTGTATCTTTTTCGAAAACCCTTTAAATTTTATTTTGCGGGCCTTGAGATGAAAAATTGTTTTAAAAGGTTGTTTGCCCCTTTTTCTGGAAAGGTAAAGCCCTCGTGTTTTTTTTTTATTGTATTTGGGGCCCGCCCAGGGCCCCTGGGTGGATTTTAATTTTTTCCCAAAAACTAAAATTTACAAAACCTTTTCTGCCAACATGGGTATTCTGCAGGATTGGGTGACGGGGTCAAATTTAAATTTAAAACCAAAGGGGAAATGGGGGCCCCAAAATTTTACCCTTTTACCTCCCCGGGTAAAAAACTTTTTAAATCTTCCCCTATGGTGCTCTTCCTCAGGGGATTAGGAAAACCCTTGTTCATGGGCCCTTTTTGGAAGGGCGTTTGGGGTTTCCCCTGCGTAACCAAAAAAGGGGTTTTTTCAAACGGGAAAAATTTTTTTGGGCCCCCAGATTTCTTCTTTAAACCCCCCCCTTTTTAGAATGGTAAAGTCCATCCACTTTTTTAAAAACGGTTGATAGGGGGGCCTTTTGTTTAAAGGGAGGAGTTTTTGGGAGACGTTTTAGGGAAAGGAAAGGGGTTGTCCCTTTAAACAGCTTTGGGACTAAATTTGATTTTTTATAGGGTCACATTTTCCCTTTTCCTTTTTTTTCAGTTACGGCTTTGCACTGGTGGGATAGGTTTTTTGGGGGAAAATGACTTGGGAAAGACCGGTCCTTGTTTTTCTCTTTCCCGGCTCCCGGTTCACGAGGGACAAAGGGCTCTGGTTCCCCCTTTTCACCCGATTTTATTCCCTTTTTCTTTTGGATCTAGACCCTCAGGCCCCCAACAGAGGACCGCAGATATCCCTTTAAATTACTTTTTGAAGACTTATTAAATGGACACTCCCGCTAACTTAAAAAAATATCCCCCAAAATTTTTTATTGGGGATGTCCTTTTAAAAATTTTTTTCCCCCGGTTTTATATCACCGCCCGTTTTTAAAAATTTTTATTGGGGGGGGTTTTCCCTTCCCAAACCCCCGCCTGTGCTAAAATTTCGGGGGAAAAGCATCGCGGATCTATTTCATTGTTTCTGGAAAATTTTCCCGTTTTTAAACAATCTTTCCCGGAGGAGAATATACCGCTTCGTCCGGGGGCTCACACATTTTTTGACGTTCCCCCTTTTCGCCAATGTGGGGGGTCTTTTTGGAAACCTAGACCCAAAATTTTAAAGTCCCATCCCCCACCCAAAAAATTTTTATCATGCATCTCAGAGCTGATTTCAAGGGCCATAAATTCAAACCCTGGATAGGTCCCACTCACCCCTCATTTTTGGCCCCTTTTTAGAAAAAATTATCTTTTTTATTGCGTTTTGGTTTGGGGTGGATGCTTTTTGGGAGAAAGAATCCGGAAAATTTGAAGGTTTTTTTTTCCCAACCCGGCCCGCCCGTAATTTTAAAATTTTTTCCCCGTTCATTTTAAAAGCCCGCATACGCTCTTGTTTTCAATTTCCCCCAAATTGGGGATTTTGGAGTGTGTGCTGGAGGTTTAAACCCCGATATTAGATTTAAAACCCCCCACCCTGTGAGTGGAGACTGACAAAACTTGTTGTCACTATTCCTCTCGCCTTCTTCGGTGGGGGGGAATGCGCACCCCCGGATACCCCTTTTCCCCTTTCCCCCCCCTTTTCCTTTTTTTTTTTTTTTTTCTTTTTCCCCCCCTTTCCCCCAGGGGTGGGTTTCCCAAAATCATATTGGGGGTTAAAATTAGATTTCACGGAAAAAGGAAATGCCTTTTTCCTAACATTATTGCCTTGATTTTTGACTCTTATAGCAATGGGCTATTATTAGGTTTGAACATGTTCGAACTTGCTCTTTTGTTCTATAATTTTGTCCGGGATTTGGGATGCATTTTATGCAGATTACATTTTACAGGGCTGTAAGTGCATTTTTTTCTCCCTCAAAATCCCCCCTTTTTTTCCCCGTATCCCCCCTTCCCCCCTCCACTCCTGATCTCCCCCTTTTTTGCTCCCCCCTTTTTGGGGGGTATTTTTTGTTTGTTTCCTTTTTAATTGGGAAAAACCCCTAATAAAAAAAAACTTAAAAAAAAATTTTTAAAAAGTCATGCCTGACCTCCCCAACTTTTTTCCCACCAGCTAGCCTGGCTTCATCAGGGGTTAGGGGTTTCCGGTCCCATGTGGTCTAAGCTCACTTCCTTTTATATCATGTTAAGTGCACGCCCTATTCTGGTGCTCGCCAATTAGCCATCAGATAATCCACAAAAACCCACTCCCCCTTCCACTCTCCTGCACGCACACTCTAATATGTGCTGCTACTGCTGCCACCATGCTCCCATAACCAACAATCCTCAAACAAGTACACATCTCCATAAGGAGCTTGCGCACTATCTTACCGTGCTGCCCGGGCCCGCGTACTGTATCAATGGACATTTCTGCCCTGACTGTGATGGACTTCTGTCCCATTTCTCTCATATTATTGCGTCTGCGTGGCTCACCTAGAACGGATTAAGCAGAATAGGTGCTACATTCCACAGCACACTACCAGCTTTATGTATTCCCAATGAACCCCTTCTCCTCCATGTCTAATATGCATATTCATTGGGAATATAGACTCCATTGTACTGTACACTATTGTCATAGTCTCTTCCCATAAAGCACTTCTCCTTTATATCTAATATACATATTCATTTTAATAAAGCCTGCAGCTTTATTAAATACATATTCCATTGTACTGTACACTATTGTCTTAGTCTATTCCCATAAACCACTTCTCTTTTATATCTAATATACATATTCATTTTAATAAAGCTGCAGGCCCTATGGTTAGCCTGCCCTCCCTCCCGCAGTTTCACCTCCTACCTTCCCCATTAACCCCTTCCCGACATTGGACGTATACATACGCCCTAGCGGGAAGTGACTTCCCGCAAATGGACGTATGCATACGTCCTGGCGAGCCGCGCGCGATCGCGACATGGGACCAGCGGTAAATTATCGCTGGCTTCATGCCACATCACCCCCGGCCGGAGTGATCCCTGGCCGCGGGTTTTTAACCCCTTAACTCCGACGATCAATTAAGATCGTCGGAGCTAAGTCGCAGGCAGGAGGAGGGAGCCCCTTCTGCCTGCTCCTCCGCGCGCTGCTGCACGTTAGTGCAGCAACGATCTCCTACCAGCCTGCCCCCGGGAGCTGAAGATCACTTCCCGGGGCAGTCTGTGACGTCACGATGCCCACAATGCATTGTGGGCATCGTGACTGACAGTTGTCATGGCGACCAGTGCATAGCAACAGTGCTATGTACTGGCTTGCCTTATAACAGCAACCTTCAGAAGATCTGAAGATTGGTGTTATAAATCCCCTATGGGGAAAGTAAAAGGAAGTGTAAAAAAATTAAAAAAAAGTAAAACACAAAAAATAAAATAAAAACACGTACACCGCCCTTTTCCCCTTTACAGACGCCAAACGCCCCAAAAAAGATCAAAAATAAATAAAGTACCCATATTTGGTATCGCCGTGTGCGTAACGACCTGTCCTATAAATGTGTCATATTAATTAACCCGTACGGTGAACACAGTTAAAAAAAAAAATGTAATAAAAAAATCAAAGAATTGCGATTTTTGTTCACCCTGCTACACATAAAAGGGAATAAAAAGCGATCAAAAACTCATATAAACATCAAATTTGTACCAATTAAAACATCAGTTCATCCAGCAATAAAAAAGTTTTGGATCTCAGAAGACAGCAATGCATAAAAATTGTTTTACACAATAAAAACACTTTTTTTTTTTTTAAAGTGCTTCAACATAAAAAGAAAACTATATAAATTGGGTATCGCCATAATCGTATTCACCCACAGAGTAAAGCTAACTTGTCATGGATACTGCACAGTGAGCGCTGTTAAAAATAAAAAACACTCCTAGGATTGCAGTATTTTCATCACCCTGGCTTCCAAAAACTGATCAAAAAGTCATGTCCCCCAAAAAATTATACCAATAAAAACGTCAACTTATCCTGCAAAAAACAAGCCCCTACAAAGCTCCGTACACAGAAAAATAAAAAGGTTATGGCTGTCAGACTAGGACAACATAAAAACGCAATTTTTTATAGACCTATTTCTATTGTGTAAAAGTAATAAAACATAAAAAAAACTATATAAAATTTATATCATTGTAATTGTACCGACCACATAGTAAAGTTATCCTGTTTTTTATCCCGTACGGCGAACATTGTAAGAATGAAGCCCAAAAAACAATGGCGGAACTGCGTTTTTTCCCCCCATTTTCATAGCCCAATACTGAAAAAAAAACTATGGAACATCTGTGTGCCCAAAATGCACAGTATGCCCCTAGATGAGATCTCTGAGGGGTGTTGAATCCAAAATGGGGCAACTTCTGGAAGGTTTCACCTGTTCTGGTACTTTGGGGGCTTTGCAAATGCGACATGGCCCCACCAAACTCTGCGTTCCAAAAGCCAAATAGCACTCCCTCCCTTGTACCCCCTGCCATGTGCCCAAACAGCAGTTTACACCCACATGTAGGGTATTGCCGAACTTGGAAGAAATTGCGTGACAAAATTTTGGGTGCTTTTTTTCCAGGATTCCTTGTAAAAATGAAACATTTTCAGCTAAAATTGCAGTTTGTTGGAAAAAATAACATTTTTAATTTTCACAGCTTAACACTTAAAAAAAATTGTGAATCACCTGTGGGGTCTATATACTTACTGCACCCATAGATATATTCCTTAAGGGGTGTAGTTTCCAATATGGGGTCTTTTTAGGGGTGTGTATTAAATTTTCACACCTTAGGGCATCTGCAAACCTGAAATGGCGCCTAAATAAAATCGTAATGAAAATGAGACCCCAGAGTCCAGTAGGTACTCCTCCTACTCTGGGGCTTGTAGTTGAGCCAAATCGCGCACTAGGGCCACATATGGGATATCTCTGAAACTGGCACAATCTGGGGAATCAATATTAAGTTGCATTTCCCTGATCACATCTACAGTGTTCTTGTGAATAATGGATAAAAATTGAAAATCTGTAAAAAAAGTGAAATTTCACCTCCACTTTGCTTTAATTCCTGTGAAACACCTAATGGGTTAATAAACTTCCTAAATGCTGTTTTGAATACTTTAAGGGGTGTAGTTTCTTAGATGAAGTCATTTATGGGGATATCTAACATACAGGCCAATCAAAACCACGTTAGAACTGGACTGGTCCCTAACAAAATGTATATTGCAAATTTTCTTGAAAATTTGAAAATTACTACTAAATTTCTAAGCTCCCTAATGACGTAAATAAAAAAAAAAGACATTTAAAAAAAAGATGCCAACTTACAGTAGACATATGGTTGATGCTAGTTATTGAATATTTTGAGTGGAATAACTATCTGTCTTACGCGCAGAAATTTTTGAAGTTTGAAAATGGTAAATTTTTAAAATTTTTCACGATTCTTTGATATTTTTCACAAATAAGCAAGGACTTTTTGGACCAAAATGTCTTACTATCTTAAAGCACAATGCGTCACGAGAAAACAATCTCTGAATCACATGGATAGGTAAAAGTGTCAAAAAGTTATTCTCACGCACAGTGACACATGCCAGATTTCAAAAATAGGCCTCTGTCAGAGAGGCCAAAACTGGCTCCAGCGGTAAGGGGTTAAGGATTCTTTCTTACAGGTCACGGCTAGCCACCTAATTCATTACATCAAAATGGGAGCATGCAAAAATATCAGCACATCCAAACTCCACTGTATCTGCATACACTGTATTCAAAGTTAGCACAAAATATACGCAGCGAGCAGAAACAATAAATAAATGTACACATGAATAGATGGTAATCTACTCCCGAACTGCGTCTCGGCACAGTAACGCAAGTGCATATATCATATGATTCAGCTGCCAAAAACCCCCTCATGCACAGAAACAATATACATACATCCCAATTTGTTAAACAGAAACCGTGGCCTCACGTGATCAACACCTCTCATCATTACAAAAGACAGAGAAAACGAGGGACAACGTGGAGGCAGAGGGGGGCAGGAGAGAGATGGGAAAGAGGAGAGAGAAAAGTTTAGACGTAGAAGCCCTATACAGTAACATCAGACATGATCTGGGCCTGAAAGCAATCAAGTATTTTTTTGAACACAATTTATGGAACATAATGACTTCGTCTTACAGCTATTGGATTTTGTTTTGACACAACTATTTTTTGTTTGATGGTACCTTTTATCACCAGATAAAGGGAGCAGCCATGGGCACAGTCTGTGCGCCAAGCTTTGCTAATTTATTTTTAGGTTGGTGGGAGGATGCTATTGTTTTTTCTGAACACTTTGAAATATTCACAGATCGGATTTTATTTTGGGGGGGCTTTATTGATGATATTTAGATTTTTGGGATGGTAGTGAAAAATTATTCATGGATTTTGTATCTAGACTCAATGATAATGAAATTGGGATGAAATTCACGTTTGAAATTCATCGAGAGAAAATAAATTTTTTTTATTCAAATTATGTTGGATGAAAACAAGCAGATTCAGACAAAGATATTTCTGAAAAATACGGCTACCAACAGTTTGTTACACTTTTCTTCTCAAAAAAAGGGGATTCCCATAGGCCAATTTCTTAGGGCTCGTAGGAATTGCTCTACTTTAGAGGCTTTTAATGAAGAATGTATAAAGTTAAATGCACGTTTTCAGGCAAGGGGTTATCCAAAAAAATGTTTGAGGAAGGCGTTTAACAGGGCTTTGACTAGTGACAGAGGGCATTTATTAATCAGTAAAAAGAAGAAGGAAAAAACTGATTTAATTCGTTGTATAGGTACCTTTGATGATAGAGCCAATGAAATGAGAGGTATACTTAGAAGACATTGGCACATTTTGAGGGCAGATCCAGTATTCTCTGAGGTGATTCCTAAATATCCTAGTGTCACATATAGAAGAGGAAAAAAATCTTAGGGATGAATTTGTACATAGTCATTTTGAGGGAGATGGCAAAAAAACATGGTTACAGTCTCCGGTGGTAGGCTCATATCCCTGTGGCAACTGTTCATTCTGTCCATTTATATGGAAAACTAAAGATTTTGTTAATCCCATTGATAAGAGAAGATTTGAGATAAGACAATTCATCAACTGTAAAACCAGAGGGGTGATTTATGGGGCTATGTGTACTTGCCCCAAGATCTATGTGGGAAAAACCATACAGGAGTTTCGTCGTCAGATCTCAAAACATCTGAGTACTATTAAAACTAGAGGTGACACCCCCCTAGCGAGACACATTTTGGAAGTACATAATGGTGAAATAGAGGTGCTAAAATTCTGGGGCATCTGTGTGAAAAAGCTAGGGGAAAGAAAGGGCGATCTGGATGTAGTTTTGTTGCAGGAAGAGGCAAGATGGATATACAGACTCAATACATTGAACCCTAAAGGCCTAAATGAAGGCTTTTCATTTTCAGCATTTATTTAATCTTGCTGATTCCCTATATAATATTTCTTGAAGAAACATGACATATGTGATTAATTACGGTCAGTGGACATAGCACGGTTGAACTATACATGTAGAAGCATCAGAGTTCACATAGGTTTTTTTGTCTTTTTTTTTCTCTCTTCTTTCCCATCTCCCTCCAGCCCCCCCCTCTGCCTCCACGTTGTCCCTCGTTTTCTCTGTCTTTTGTAATGATGAGAGGTGTTGATCACGTGAGGCCACAGTTTCTGTTTAACAAATTAGGATTCATGTATATTATTTCTGTGCATGAGGGGTTTTTTGGCAGCTGAATCATATGATATATGCACTCGCGTCATTGTGGCAAGACACAGTTCAGGAGTAGATTACCATCTATTCATGTGTACATTTATTTATTGTTTCTGCTCGCTGTGTAGATTTTGTGCTAACTTTGAATACAGTGTATGCAGATGCAGTGGAGTTTGGATGTGCTGACATTTTTTGCATGCTCCCATTTTGATGTAATGAATTAGGTGGCTAGCCGTGACCTGTAAGAAAGAATCTTTAATGGGGAAGGTAGGAGGTGAAACTGCAAGAGGGAGGGGTGGTGGGCTAACCATAGCTTTATTAAAATGAATATGTATATTAGATACAAAAGAGAAGTGGTTTATGGGAATATACTAAGACAATAGTGTACAGTACAATGGAATATGTATTTAATAAAGCCTGCAGCTTTATTAAAATGAATATGTATATTAGATATAAAGGAGAAGTGCCTTATGGGAAGAGACTATGACAATAGTGTACAGTACAATGCAGTCTATATTCCCAATGAATATGCATATTAGACATGGAGGAGAATGGGTTTATGGGAGTTGATAAAGCTGGTAGTGTGCTGTGGAATGTAACACCTATTCTGCTTAGTCCGTTCTAGGTGAGCCACGCAGACGCAATAATATGAGAGAAATGGGACAGAAGTCCATCATAGCCAGGGCAGAAATGTACATGGATACAGTACGCGGGCAGCTTGGTAAGATAGTGCGCAAGCCCGTTATGGAGATGATGTGCTTGTTTGAGGATTGTTGGTTATGGGAGCATGGTGGCAGCAGTAGCAGCACATATTATTAGTGTGCGTGCAGGAAAGTGGAAGGGGGAGTGGGTTTTTGTGGATTCTCTGATGGCTAATTGGCGAGCACCTGAATAGGGCGTGTACCTAACATGATATAAAAGGAAGTGAGCTTAGATCACATGGGACCGGACCTCTAACCCCTGATGAAGCCAGGCTAGCTGGTGAAACATGTTGGGGAGGTCAGGCATGATGTTTTAATTTGTGATTTCTCACCTCTGTCTACAAGTGTCACCCGCTGCAGAGGGTGTGACAAGGGGGCCTTAGTTGTTTTGTGTCCATTAGGAAACTTGGGATCCCTTACTGGAATTAGCACATTGCTGTATATATAAGGCTTTCCTGTTAATGGGTGGTGCTCCACCAGACTTGATAATAGAAAAGGAGCTATTCTTTCCTTCAGAAGTAGAAAGGGTTAAATGGTGAGGTTAGAAATCAGGTTTTTAAATAGTGTGTATAGAGGTAAAGAGTTATACATAATAAAAGTTATTTTTCAGTGTTTTATAGAGAACTGATAGAGTTTGTTTGCCTATGGCAAAATAGTCAATATAGCGGTATTATTCAGTCACTATGTGGTGGTGATACGTGGCGGTATTATTCAGTCACTATGTGGTGGCGAGATGTGTCGGTATTATTCAGTCACTATGTGGTGGTGGTTTTTGGTATTATTCAGTCACTATGTGGTGGTGGTGGTATGGTGGTATTATTCAGTCACTATGTGGTGGTGGTGGTGTTGTGGTATTATTCAGTCACTATATGGTGGTGGTGCTGTTGTGGTATTATTCAGTCACTATGTGGTGGTGGTGGTGTTGTGGTGTTATTCAGTCACTATGTGGTCATGGTGTTGTGGTATTATTCAGTCAACGGTCTGCTGAGCACCTGTGTACACTGCTATCTACCGCAATATGGTCATTGTATAGTGGAAATATGGCAGAGGGATGGGCTAAGCAGCCGTCACATCCCTCGTATTAATTGTTATGCAGCCCCACTTCACAACGTCACCTCCCTGCTTCGTGCCAACATCGGCGGAACTTTGCGGTAACTAAGGTATTTTTCGGTCGCAGTTTCGGCACTCGGTCTCAAAAAGGTTCGCCATCACTGGTCTAGGAAGTTGGTTACTTTGGGACCGAATCCATGTTTTGTCAGGGTATCGTCCAGGACGGGCGTCAAGGCTTAGTAGCATCGATGTTTGGTGGCTTGGTTCCTGGGCTGCTAATATAGCCGTGGTCGCCACCCCGACATTTCTTGTGGAGTGTCTGTTTGTCACAAATCCCAATTGGTGTGGATGGATTATAGTGGTGAGAAATTTTTGAAGTCTGTTAGCTAAAATAACTTCTATGCGGAAGTTAGTTCTAGACTAGATCGGGGTGAGGCACTGGATGTCATATATGATTTGATTTGATACGGTTCCACATACAAGGTTGGTAAGTAAAATGAGAATGCTTGGACTGGGGGAAAATGTGTGCAAGTGGGTAAGCAACTGGTTCACAGATAGAAAACAAAGGGTGGTAATTAACGGTGCATACTCAGACTGGATCCCTGTTACTAGTGGGGTACCACAGGGCTCAGTATTGGGCCCTATCCTCTTTAACATTTTCATTAATGATCTTACACAGGGATTGCACAGTAGAATATCGATCTTTGCAGACGATACTAAGCTCTGTAAAGTAATCAACACAATAGAGGATAATGTGTTATTACAAAGGGATCTGGATAAGTTGGAGGCCTGGGCAGAGAAATGGCAGATGAGGTTCAATACAGCTAAATGCAATGTTCTGCACATGGGGAAGAAAAATCCATTACATGACTACATGTTAAATGGAAAAAGGCTGGGTAAAAGTGACATGGAGAAGGACTTGGGAATCCTGGTGGACAGTAAACTTAATTGTAGCAGCCAGTGTCAGACAGCAGCTGCCAAGGCAAATAGGATCATGGGGTGCATTAAAAGGGGCATAGATGCACATGATGAGAACATTATTCTCCCATTATACAAGTCACTGGTTAGACCACACATGGAATATTGTGTACAGTTTTAGGCACCAGTGCACAGGAAAGACATTGTAGAGCTTGAACAGGTACAAAGGCGGGCAACAAAAATAATAAAAGGACTGGGTGGACTACAATACCCAGAAAGATTAGAAAGATTAGGGTTATTTAGTTTAGAGAAAAGACGGCTTCGGGGGGACATAATAAATATGTTTAAATACATCAAAGGTCAATATAGAGATCTCTCCCAAGATTTATTTATACCCAGGGCTGTATCTAGAACAAGGGGGCATCCTCTACGTCTACATAAACATAGAAAGGGATTCTTTAATGTTAGAGCAGTGAGACTGTGGAATTCTCTGCCAGAGGAATTCATCATGGTGAATTCAACAACAGAGTTCAAAAAGGGTTTGGACGTATTTCTGGAGCATAATAATATAACAAGTTATAGTGTCTAGGATTCTGGAGAGGGGTCGTTGATCCAAGGATTTTTACGATTGCCAGATTGGAGTCGGGAAGGAAATTTTTCCCTACGGCGGGGACAATTTGCTTCTGCCTCATTGGGGTTTCTTGCCTTCCTCTGAATTGACACCTTGGCACGGCGGGCTGAACCTGATGGACGTCTTGTCTTTTTTCGGCCTTACAAATTATGAAACCAGAAAACTTATAATTGTGGTTCAACAATAAAATAGGTCTATATAAGGCAATTTGTAAATGATCTTTTCCGGGTTTTGGTAACAAAATGGTCATAGTCAAAGAAGGAATCAATTGCCTTTGATTCTAGATATATCTCATTGCCATTTGCCGACAACGCAACCACTACACACACCTCCTCCTGAGAGATTGTCATTTCCATTAACTGGCGGGCTTCTTCTGACAGACTGGGCATATGGACTGTGCCTAGGAAGGATGATACTCTTTGGCCATTAAACGGTGAGGCACTGCATAGCGATTCGAAGTAATTTGTGAATGCTTGCTCAATTTCGTCAGGATCTCTCAGGATCGTCGCGGTTTGTGGGCACTGGATTGCCAAGATGGGGCATCTGGGTTTCCAAGGCTTAGTCATGCTAGCTAGGAGTCTCCCAGGCCTATTACCCCATCTGTAGAAACGGTTTTGGGTAGCCCTACTGTGCCACACCGTATGACCTTGAATAAAAGTATCAAATAACTGTTGTGCTTCTATGAATTTCTCATTTGAGGTATCTGAGGGTGACGTCATGTGTTCGTTTTGAGTTTTTCTAAAGTTGGAGTGCAATACTTAAAATGTGGCGTTAATGGATTAGCATCCCTCTTATTACCGCTTTCCCGGTCATCCATATTAAGGGGGCGTTTCCTTCATGCTCTTTGTTGTCTTTTATGAATTATTGCCAATGAGTTATTAAAAAATCCTTAAATTCATCCGAGTCGTACAGCTAACTCGGGAATTTCCATTTTTTTGTGTGTTTGATGGGAATTGTAGTGCCCAAGATCAGTTGTATGGGTGCATGGTCTGAGATGGCTATTGGCAGAATATCTGTACTAATCACGTTTTAATACAGCTGCGTAGAAATAAGGGAAAAATCTATTCTTAAAAATGTGTTATGGACTTTAGAGTAGAATGAGTAGGATTTATCCCCCGTGTTGGTTGCCCGCCAATGGTTGTATAGTTCTAAGCTTTCCATCAGGTTCATCAAGGAACAATTATGGGGTTCCCTATCGCAAAGGTTGTTCGATCTATCAAGCGAGGGAGTCAAGGTCGAATTAAAGTCCCCGATGATTATTAAATTTTCGGGATTTCTTTGAAACAAAAAATTCCTGAGATCTCTAAAAAAAAAAGGTGTCGTTAGGAGTATTGGGTGTGTATAAGTTTAGGATGGTATGTGTCTTGTGTGCCACGATTACTCTAAGGTAGATCAATCTCCCTTCATTATCTACATGTTGGTCTATGATTTCCTGTACTATGCCTACCCAGAAGTAAACCGCAACTCCCCTAGCCCTGCTATTATAGGTAGCTATGATAGGTGGATCCAGCCAGTGTGCCTTTATGGCTGCATAGTTGCCTGTTTTCCAATGAGTTTCTTTGTAGACAAATAATGTCTGGCTTCAGACACTTCAAATGGAGAAGAACTTTCCTCCTTTTTTTCTGGAACATTGAGACCTGCCACATTCCAGGAGATATTAAGTTCAGAAGCTAAGAGATTCTCCCCTCCATAATTGTTAGTACTCATCCCAAATCCCGGAAAGGCGGAACTCGTGATGAATCATACCCAAGAGGAGGATGACTTAGGGCGTCCCAGCAGGCACCCCCATCATCCAAACGGGGGGAAGAGGTCGGTGTGCCGCTACCACCCCAGAGGAGCTACCTGGGGCGGTCAGCATTGTGAACAAGGTGAACGTGTTAACCAACAATGAATAGTATTCCTATTAGCTATTGATTTGTGAATTTCGGTGTAGCAAGTATGGTGTGCAATTTATAAATAGTCGGGGGGGACCTGTTTTTTGAATTTCACGTAGAGCATTTAGAACAATTTCAACCGTGGTAGGCTCAATCCCTTTCTGGTTTGTCTCGCAAGAATCCTCTAGATGCTTCCTCTGCTGAGTCGTATGTCTGTATTTGGCCATTGTCATGTACACTTAGTTTTGCTGGGTACAGTAATTGGAAACAAATGTTGTGGTCGTGTAGGAATTTACATACTGAGTGGTATGCTTTGCATTTAAGGGAAACTTGGGTGGAGAAATCCTGAAATATTAAAATCCAGTCACCTTTTATTGTGAGTTCCTTGTTTGTATGCTCACAGGACTTTCTCTTTTACTATCCAATTATAGAAACAGGCGATAACTGGCCTGGATCTACCCCCCTTGTTCCCTATGCACGCCTATTCTGTGAACCGTTTCTACCAAAAAAGAATCTTTTAGCAGTTCCAATTCCAGTGCCTCCACTAGATCAGTGTAAAGATTGTATGCCAGACCGTCCACGGTAATTGCTTCCGGGATACCAATGAAACGTAGGTTGTTCCTACGTTCCTGGTTCTCCAGGTCTTCCAATTCTTTCTGGAGCACCTCAATGGTGCCTTGGTGGGAGCTGGATGTGCCGGCGATTCTGGTTACATCTTCTTCTATGGTGTTTGTGCGGGACTCGAGTTCTTCAATTTTCTGGGAATTGGTCGTAATTTTTGATAAGGCGGCATTTATGGATGCTTGAATCAAGTCAAAACGGCGGTCAAAGACTGGTAGGAGCAACCTCGACACCACCTGGGCCATGGAGCTAGCCAGTGATGAAGCGTCTGATACTCCTATCACTTCTGAGCCCATAGCGTCCATATCATTTCCTGTAGTATTGAGATGTGTCTCTGGCGGTTTGTGTGCCATGCTCAGTTGTGAATTTCAGCGGGATTTCGATAATTGTTTGTTGTTCTGTGCTTGGGACGGAGGCGAATGCTTGGGTTTTGACTTTGGCGTTGTGGAGGAAGATCTGGTAATTCTTTGGATTGAGCGCTTTTGCACAAAGTTGTCCATGCTCTGGTTAAATTGTGATTTAAGCTCCGCCTAATAAGGGGTATGCATAGGCTCTGTGCGGAGCTCTTTTTCCACTATTGAACAGGTGCTAGAAATCTAGTATGCTACATCCCGGATTCCTCTTTCTATTGAGCAGGTTGCATTGGGACCCAAATAAAACAGAATCACATTCTACTTATTTAACAGATCTCTATACAGTCAACCACAATCTCAGACACTATAGAAGGATCAATTAAGATGTGGAGGGTAAATGTAACGCAGGTGTGGGTGTGGTCCTGAAAGGAAGAAGTGATGAGGTATAGGAGTACCCAGTTGTTTGAGGACGTAGGTTTCTGAAGTGTAGATGATGTGTTTTAGTTCTGTTGTCCCCCTGTTCAGTGTCCCTGAGGTGCTCTAATAGGGATTTTAACACATAGCCAGAAGAAGAAGATGTGAACCTGTTCTGCCCTCTTGTGTCACCTCCAGGAATAACAACAAGGCTGTGTGTGTTGACAGAATGTAAATATCGTGCAGAGTGTGATGTGATAGAGGTACTTTTAGGGCTGTTTAGTCAATCATACACCCCAATTGAGTCGTGTGATATTTCAGAGGAGCAGGCAGTGCGATATAAGCAGTATCTCTTTATGTCTTGTATCTAGGAGGTTCAAAGAAAAAGGCTCCTCACACGGCTGTTTGTCAGTGAAAAAGTATGTGGACTTGTTCTGCCCTCTTGTGTCACAGCTAGGTAAGACAGCAAGGAAGTATGTGCCAGCAATTCCTTAATATGGTGTTTAATGTAATATAGCAAAAGTACTTTTAGAATTATTTAGTTCACCATAACACAGTCTTGCGGTACTACACAATAATAAAACTGCCGGCTGCGACGTATTTAGAATAAGAACGTCTTTGTAGAGCAGGGTACCTAATATTATAAAGGATACGTGGGTTGACTTTAACTGTTCTGTCGTGTAACAGTAGTGCCTTCTAGAAGTTGGCGTGATGGCTCAATGTACACACAATTCTTGAATATTTTGCTGTGTCCTGGACAGCGGCGGCCGCGAGGATTCTGTTAGGGGGTATCTGGGATGTCATGGTGCTCCTCTCCGGTCTCCGTGGATGACTAGTGCCTCGTGGCTTGCCCTACAGCTGGCGGTGTGGGTTAGGTCAGCTGATGGTAATGAGGGGGTTCAAGGTCCGGGGTACCAGGTACTCTCAGGAACCGCGGCTAGGTCACCAGCAGTATGTCCAATGTAAGCCACTATGGGTTACCGTGTATGTTAGACCCGTAGGCTGGCAGAACTTGCGGGTAAGTTTCTATTCTCCGATAAATGTCCCACCACGGTTTCTAGTCCACCCAGGCAGGTTATAAGAGAGGACGCCGAAGGTGTTTAATGGGCAGGTGTGGCCACCAGCGACTGCCAGTCCAATGGCACCGTTTGCCCAGTCACTTTGATTGGGGTGTTATCGCAGGCCCCTGTTTTTGTAAGACAATTAGGGCTTTATGGGTCCTCTTGGTGCCTTTTTAACGTTGCGTTCGTCGGTAGGTCCGGTGGTAAGGCAGTTACGGAAGTCAGGCCCAGATGGGACAGAGAGCGTAGCAGTCCCGACCACCCTCTACCCAGGGGGAGACAGAGGGTCTTCTATTATGTGGTTGCACAGTACCTTAATGTCTGCACTTCGGTGGAGTCATCACTCTGGCGTTGCGTCGTGCCTCTGTGTCAGCGCGTCCAGATGCTGCTGGGGGACACGGGCCGGATCAGGTCTCGCGTCGGACCGGGGAACGAGTTGGCCTCTTGTTCCTGCGTGCGTTGCCTCTCCATCCTGCCCGTCAGGTCTGTTGTAGGTCTTCCGGCCTGTATTGGACATTGCGTGGTTTCTTGCAGCCCGACTCAGCCTCTGACTCTGTCCCGGCCGCGCGGCGGTTTCAAGATGGCACCGGACTACCTCCACTGGCGGGAAAATTTCGCAGCACCGGGAGCAGGTTTCTTCGGGTCTTTCCCAGTCCGACTTTCATGCCGAGCAGAGCACAGACACCACTCCTCTCCACCACTGGAGGGCCTGGCAGGTACAGTTGCAGGTTACACCGAGTTCAGGGGCTTGTGTCGGGTGTTGGGGGCCGCAGCCTGCTGTCGTTGGCTGGGCACTGTGCGACGCAGCGATTCACACCGCTCAGGGACCCCGGAGCATTAAACTTCTCCTGCCGTCTTGTTTCTTATGGCTTAGCCCAAGTTTATGTGTGTTCAAGTCTGCCCAGGAGTGCAGGATGACTGCGCTGTTTACTGGATTTAGCTAGGCAAGGCAGGAGCTCCTGTAAAACGCGGCTGTGCTAGATGCCCCGCCTCCGGAAGTCCTTCGTTATATCACATTTTAACAATGTTTCAATAAATGGCTGTTTTTTTTTTACTACAAGAGTAAGATTGCTGGATGCAAGCTACATGAAGTTTCCAAAGTGCTCTGAATACTGTTGGTCCCTAAGGGTATGTTCACACTGAGTATTTGGCCGCGTACTGTGCGCGGCGCAATACGCTGCGTGTTTTAGAAGTATGCACTGTTCAGCACGTACTTCTAAAGCATGGGGGAGGAGAGGCGTAATTCATAGTTCTCTATGAGAGCTATGAATTAGCGTAATTGTGCCACGCATTTCACCTATATTAAAGCGCAAATACGCGGCAGACACGCTGCAATTATGCCATATGAACATATTCTCATGCCATATTTGTCTTTGGGTGTTGTAAGATGCAACTGTTTGCGTGCGGGCTACTGTCCAATATCCGGCAAGCAACATGAGTGCCCTGTACAGCTGTTTTTCTATGGGCAGCAGACCCACCTACTGAAAACTGGAATGGTAACACCCTTCTGGCCGATTCAGCAAATACATTTCTAGATAATAACAGAGGAACAACACAACTGATTTATAACATGCTTCAAAATTAATAAATACTTGTGTTCCCTTTGAAATAACAAAACAGAGATGCCAAGAGAGATAACTGGTCTTGATTTGTATTTAAGTGGCAGGACACTACACAAGAATGCTCTATAAAGTAATGGTATTAAAATGTCATAAACTGCTATGTATAAGTATATACTGTAGAACGAATGAAATGGCAATATATTTACAAATTATTTTAGTGTTGACAACAAAGTCCAATAATATTATATAGCTTTATCAGTGCAAAATAAGTCATGATAAATTAGATACCAATGTAGTACACATAAAAACCTATAAACATAGTGTGTTTCCCATCTGTAGTATATAAGACAATACAACCATAGTAATATACATAAACAACCGCTTCATAAAATAAAATGCTGTGCAGATCATTTTTGTGTACATTAAGAGGCAGCACAAGCAATGATTAAATAATCATTTAAAAGTGCAAAAGAACAGGCTTTGAATGTACAGGCTGTAGTGTAGTTTTCATCCTTCTTCCAGCCAGGGTCATTTTATTTTTTCCAACAAAATTTCATTAAATCCATAGTTCAGTGCATCTGGACATATGCTAGCAAACTGTAGTGGAGACCTCTTGTAGTGAAATTTTACAGATCCCTACAAGGACAAAGGAGATATTTATGAGTAAAATTCAAGACGACTTAAAAACATATAGCTTGTGGATTATTTAGAAAATAATGTGGAAACATATTAAGATTCAGAAAAAAATTATGTTAACAAAAGGAATTTAGAGCCTTTATAGCAGAAGGTAAATAAACATTTTACCAGATACATTTCTGCTCTGATTTTGCTTCATTTCAAACCTACAACAGGTTATCTATCCTGCTAGTTTACTAACCACCTCTGCTTCAGCATCTGTGTTTTACCAGCAGGAGAGGGTTGGGTAGCAGAACACAGAGGTGGTTGGTAAACTAAGAAACCATCTGTACACAAGCAGGATAGATGATCCAAACTGGCATGTCTTTGGTATGAATGTTTATTTACCTTTGCCTGAGTTCATTAACGCCTTACTGCCTTCCAAGAGTCATAACCATTGTTTAATTTCATCTACATACTAGTATGACTGCTTGTTTTTGCAGAACAAGTTTTATTTTTTAATGGTACCAATGTCCTGGGGAACAAAAAAAATATTTTGTGGGGTGGAACAGAAAAAATTAAATTGTGCCATTATTGGGGGGGTTTTGTTTTTATGGAGTTCTCTGCAATAGAAATGACATGTTTTGTGCTGGTCAGTATGTATCCAGCTATATCAAATTTATATAGTTTTCATGAATGTTTTTATTAAATTTGTTTTACTTCACCATCCAATAACATTTTTTACTTTTGTACCCAAGGAACTCTATGAAGGTTTATTTTTTTTGCAGACTAAAGAGGCAGGCTATTTATTTGTACCATTTTGTTCCAATGTTTGTGGAATGCAAAGTAACCAAATAAACCCCATACATTTTTTATTCAGTATTCTTTTTTCTAATATATTCGCCGTGAGGGATAAATAATAGTATATTTACAGGGTATAGAGGAAGTGTGGAATACTAAGGTGCCTGGAAATCCTATGCTATTTTTCACTATATTCCTGTAGCAGACAAAGGTGAGGGAGAAGCAGAAGAATGAGTTAACACTAAAACTATTACATATTACACTGATGGGGGCAAAAAAGTGCTTACTGCGCCACTGGTTGAAAGAGAGTATACCTAGTCTGGCGGAGGTCGATGACACGATTACAAGACTACTATTGATAGAAGAGATGTGGAAAATAACAAGAGCAAACTAACAGAAAAATTATTACAGAAATGGAAAAAGTTTATTATTTGCACATTTACACATACATACACACACACCACACATATAAACACATTATGAAAACCAGACATTAATAATTTCTTTCTGGTTTATATAACCGAATTAATAAATCAAATCTATACCTGAGGCAGAGCTCGGATTGATGTGACTCCACATGATGACTGATTTGTTTTCGCACTGTATCCATTCCTTCTGTTTAGTAGATGTAGACATGCTAATAACGGAAGATGCCTATTAAACCCATTAGCCACTGCTACGTTTCTTACAGGTGGTGCTCTAGACAGTGCAAAACCAAAAATCCAAGATTCTCCAACAAAACAATACTGGAGTAATTTGCTTTCTGTATCATTTCTATTTGAAATGTCAATTGCTTTTTGTTCCACTGACAATTTGCTGCTTTCCACTGTATCAAAAATGTCATCTAACTCTTGTGCAGCTAGTGCTTCCATTCGTTCCTAGGGGTTAAGAGAGGAATCAAAAGAGTTATCTTTAAATATTTTTACTTTGGATCATAGATCATAGAGTAGAAGACGGCTGCAGCAATCTGGGATCCTCTCTGTGGCAGCCATTTCTATGTGCTGTGCCTTACTACCCTGTGTAGTATGACTGTGTAGTATGACAGCAGTATGAGAAAGGACTTGATATTTTTCAAAAATATAAAAAAAAATAATAATATGTAGGATTCACGTCAAAAGAATAAACTAAAACAATTATTTGGAGTCCACTATTTTAGCGTAAAGTGGCAATGCAGCTGAGGTGCTTTGTGCTGTGATCTAGTAATAACCATGGCCTCTAAGAGTGCATTCTGTTATATTTGTATTCTGCTGCTGTAGTTTACTGCAGTGGCTGCAATATTGCAAAGTCCCATTCACACTATAGGACATATATGATTTTGTGCTGCACTAAAGTCACATGTAAAGGTAATGTCATAAACATGTTGTATTCTCAACATGTGGAGTTGTAATACTATAATGTGGAGCATACAGTCAATAAAAACTACCCTTAAGTTAAAATCTGAAACATTTCATAATCATTAAAGTAGTGTATAAAAAAAAAAAGAAAAGAAAACATACCTTCCACTTTATCCACGTTCTCTTGATAACGGAAGCTGCCTTCTGCATTTTTTTAATGTGCCGTCGTGTGAACCAGCTCCTAACAGCTATATGAATGTGGAAGAAAAAGTGACATGAAGAGTAAGATGAAAGCATATTATTAATAATATTGCTGAAGTGATAGCTAAATACTCCTACAAGTGCCTTACCTGCTTGGATAGTTGTGGCTGCCTTCCTTTGTTTAGCCAGTTTTCTATGCCTGTATCGTTTCCAACAACACTGAATTTTAAATGCTCTTTCTGAAAGCGCCATTGCCCTTTGTTTTTCAAGTAGTTCTACCTGATAAACATTAAATTAGAAATCTGTAGTAAGGTCATTCTAAATGTCGTAAATAAATCTATCAATATATATGTAAGTTTTCTTACCATAAAGTGCGTCAGAAATACTTTTGTGGTACCACAGTGTGCTAGCATATTATTTGATGAATGCAGTTTAGACAAAACTACCTGTAGAATGATTTTTGACAGGAGCTGTAATTCATCTTTCTCAATGACTGCAGAAGGATCTGAAAACAGGAAAAAGTGGTGCCATTAAGGGCTGTACTACAAAACAAGAAACTGCAGTAATATTATAAGGTAAGTTATATGATCCCTGTCAGGAAACCGCCCGCCGGGGCCCACTCAAGGGTCGATGGCCTGACTTGGGGTGTATCATGATGCTGTGCTCCCCCCCGGGGTGCACAATGTCATCCGGATACGGTTTCACAGTTAACCCCTGTCCACACAGGCACAGGAAGACCCAGAGAGTGCGAGAGGATAACCCACTCGCCCACAACCCTGTACGGCTGGGAGAGATCTGTTTACCCACACTGGTTAAACAGAGCTCTGTCAGACCAGTAGACTGCCACCAGTTCCTCGCTGGTTATAAGACCGGTCTGTTTCCGACTTACAACAAGGCCAGGAACCAGCCTCGGGTAGCTATATATTAAAGACCGAGAATAAGGCAGGTGAGATTGATGATCAAGACAACAGACCAGCTCAGATTAAAGTTTATAGATTTAATTTGCCTTGGAGGGCGCACTAGACAAACAATATATACACAGAGACAATACTATACAAATATTGGTCAAATACGGATTTGGTTACAGATAAAGTGGCAGCAAGATGTGTCTATTTACCTTAGGTGAGCCTTGCGCTGGCCTACACCGGGGTGAATGTGGCCTGCTGATTCTGGACGCTCCTGTACGCTCAATGTAACCCCTCTCCAATAGAAATGACCCTGGGCAAACCCAGGTTAAGACTTATAACAGTACTGGAACAGCCCATGTCACGCCCCCTTCCCACCCACGGTCATGCCCCTGGGACTGCCTGCACACTCCTCCCTCTTGGGTCATGCGGTCTTATGGCTTGTAAACAAAATAGGCCATAGTGGGGCAGGGCATTGGCTCAGAACTGAGCCAGTGATACCATCAGAACCGGATGGGCCTAAGCTACGACCTGGTACTACACATGCCCATCCTACTTGGTTTCTAAGGCCAGCTTTGGATTTCTCTCTTCCCCTGCACCCTACAAGCGCAGGAGTAGTAGCTACACATGTGGGAAGTTTCATATTTTAAAATATGAAACTGGGGTGGACCTCTGATGAACTGTTCTCCCATAAATCCTTTTGAATATCAGTGTTTCTCAGACTGGCATGACCCTTTGATCCTGGGGTCTTAGAGCAAATGTGTTTATGAATTTAAATGAGGACCCTTTGATGCACTGACCTCCCCTGTTGGGCTGGCTTACTATAGACAAGCATTTGGGCATACATCTGAGTTGAGGCCTTTGTTAGCCAAGTCTGCTGTCTTCTGCCTAACTGACGGCTTCCTGTGACATGTTGCAATCTAGTGATTTTTGAAGTTGGAGGGGGGAGGAATGACTGTCATTTCTGTGTAAAATGTATTCACACCTACACCCCTTTAGAGGGCGCTAGGGGGCAGCACCACTCTGTGTTCTCCTGGGCGCCTGCTTTCCCCCTCTCCCTGTCAGGACAACCCATCGGCATTTCCATGGTCTCGGCCCTTCCGATGGCGAATGGCGAAGTGGTACTGTTGGAGCGCCATGCTCCAGTGTAGCAACCTCCCATTGGTTCTGGAGACGGTGTGTAACCAGCTCAGGTGGTTGCGGTCTGTCTCCACAATAAAATGACGCCCGTATAGGAAGGGCTGCAGCCGCTGCAGGCACTCCTTCTCCATCGTGGAGTAGGCAGTTTCCCTCGGCAGGAACTTCTGGCTCAGGTACATAACAGGATGTTTCTGTCCCATTGTGTCAACCTGGCTGAGCACTGCACCGAGGCCAAAGTCGCTGGCGTCGGTTTGTACTATAAATGGCCGGGTGAAGTCGACTGCTTATAGTACTGGGGAGCTGGAAAGGGCAGCCTTGAGGGCCTGGAAGGCCGTCTAGCAGTTGTTTGTCCAATCGACTGTGGAGACAACCTCTCCCTAGGGAGGCCCATCACGGGGCTTTGCCAGGCTACTTTAACGTGGAACAAACCTCATATAGTACCCGGCGGTGCCCAGGAAGGACACCATCTGCTTCTTGGTCCCGGGGGTGGGCCAGGATGCGATGGTATCCACCTTTCCGGGCTCTGGCTTCAAGACCCCCCCGCATACCCGGTGCCCCAGGGAGTGAACCTCGCTTATGCCCAACTGAAACTTTTCGGGCTTGATTGTCAAGCCTGCCTGGCGGATTCGCCCGAGCACCTGTGGCAGGTGCTGGAAGTGATTCTCCCAGGTGGGACTGAAAACGGCTATGTCATCCAGGTATGCGGCCGCATACCCTTCAAGTCCCTTGAGCAGCATGTTGACCATCCGCTGAAAAGTGGCAGGAGCATTCTTCATGCCGAACAGCATGACAGTGGACTCGTACGGTCCGAATGGGGTAATAAAGGCAGAGCATTCCCGTGCCTCTCGAGTCAGGGAAATCTGCCAATCTGCCAGACTCAGATCCATGGTGGTCAGGTACTTGGCCCCGACAAACTGATCTAGCAGGTCATCTATGCCATTGGATACGCATCGTGACCGTGACAGCGTTGAGGCCCCTGTAGTCCACGCAGAACCGGGTGGTCCGATCACTCTTGGGTACGAGGACTAATGGCGAGGCCCAGGCAATGTTGGACACCTGGATGACCCCCAGCTTCAGTATTTCTGCAATCTCTTTGCGCATGTGCTGCTGCACTTCGAGGGATACCCGATATGCTGAATGCCGGATTGGGGGGTGATCCCCGGTGTCCACATGGTGGACGGCCGACTCCGTCCTGACCGGGGCGAGCATATCCAGGAGGCTCTCAGTCTCTCATTCCTTGGGCAGATTGCACACGGGAAGGGCACATGCCTCTCGCTCATGATGTGCCTTCATAATGTTCACGTGGAAGGATTTCCGCCTTCCCTGATCGTGGTCCATGGTGACTAGGTACGTTACGGCGTTGAGTTCATGGTGCACAACATATGGGACTTCCCAGGCTGCCTGAAGCTCATTCTGTGGTGCAGGGACGAGTATCCACACTTTCTGACCCACAAGCGTTCTGGTCGTACCACTGCTTCTGGTCGGCTTGGGCCTGCAATATATTTTGATGCACCAGCTGCATCAAGGCCTGCATTTTGTCATGGAAGCACACAACATACTCGATGACCGACACCTCCAGGGTGGCTAAGTCTCCCTCCCCATACAGGATCTCGAAGGGGGAGAACCCCGTTGAGGCCTGTGGAACCTCCCTTGTCGGTCCGAATGGACGACAGGGCTACCGCTTCTAGGTACCAAGTGGCATAATCTACTACTGTCAATGTGAAGCATTTCCCGAAGCTGCTGGGAAAGGACAGCGATCCGATTAAATCCACAGCCACCCTCCTGAAAGACTCTTTGATGATGGGCAGAGGTACCAGTGGGGCTTTGGGCCTTGGCTCGGCCTTCCCCACCCTCTGAAAGGTGTTGCTTGAACAGCAGTAGGTGGCCACATCAGACCCCATCTTTGGCCAGTAGAAATGCTGGGCCAGCCTGTCCTTTGTCTTGGTGATCCCTAGGTATCCGGCCATCGGAATCTCTTGCGCAACCCACAACAACTCCGCCCTGAACGGGTAGGGTACCACCAACCGTCGGTCCCACTCGTACTCAAGTAAATTTTCTCGAATGCCAGCAAGAAGGTGTCCAGGTCCCCGCCTTTATCCAGCATGGGAAAGCCCTCTGCCTCTGTAGCTGGAGCATCTGCAATTGGTGGTCACACTCATGCTGGCGTTCCTCTGCCCGCTCACGGCGTTCTGCAGCTGCCACCTCTGCTTGCTCACGACGTTCTGCAGCTGCTAGGAGGGCATTGTAGGTGTCGAGGTCTTCAGCCTCGAGCTTAGCCAGGGCAGCTTGCAGGAGAATAGCTGAGGGTGAGCGGCCCACTGTGTAATTGACCATCTGTGACTGGCTCCTTGAGGAGCCTGAGCTGGACTCCTCCTCACCGTCATAGTCCACAGCCTGGTCTGGGCTCCTCCTCGACTTGGCTCACTACGCCAAGGCACGGAGGCCTCAGGGCCTACAACTTTGGCCTGTTGGTTATTTCTGCGCCTGCCGCGACCAGCCATCCTTGCAACCCTTGGTTACGGACACAAAAACGACAAACTGAATGCACCCAACACCTCGTATTTGCAATCAGACTTGTCTAGTTCTGAGCTGATCTTAAGACCCCAGCAGCAAAAGCCACTGCTGGTAGTCCTTCGTGTCTGGGACTACGCGCACTCACACACACTATTGTCTTGATCCCGCCATGCTGTCGCCAATCTGTCAGGAAACCGCCCGCTGGGGCCCACTCAAGGGTCGACGGCCTAACTTGGGGTGTATCATGATGTTGCGCTCCCCCTAGGGGTGCACACGGTCATCCGGATACGGTTTCACAGTTAACCCCTGTCCACACAAGCACAGGAAGACCCAGGGAGTGTGAGAGGATACCCCACTCGCCCACAACCTTGTACGGCTGTGAGAGATCTGTTTACCCACAATGGTTAAACAGAGCTCTGTCAGCCCAGTACCGAGAATAAGGCAGGTGAGATCGCTGATCAAGACAACAGACCAACTCAGTTTAAAGTTTATAGATTTAATTTGCCTTGGAGGGCGCACTAGACAAACAATATATACATAGGGACAATACTATACAGATATTGGTCAGAAGTGCAAATATGGATGTGGTTACAGACAAAGAGGCAGCAAGATGTGTCTATTTACCTTAGGTTAGCCTTGTGCTGGCCTACACCGGGGTGAATGTGGCATGCTGATTCTGGACGCTCCTGTACGCTTGGCGTAACCCCTCTCCAATAGAAACGACCCTGGGCAAAGCTGGGTTACGACTTATAACAGTACTGGGACAGCCCACGTTGTGCCCCCTTCCCACCTACGGTCATGCCCCTGGGACGGCCTGCACACTCCTCCCTCTTGGCCCATGCGGTCTTGTGGCTTGAACACAAAATGGGCCATAGTGGGGCAGGTTATTGGCACAGAACTGAGCCAGTGATACCATCAGAACCGGATGGGTCTAAGCTATGACCTGGTACTACACATGCCCATCCTACTTGGATTCTAAGGCCAGCTTTGGATTTCTCTCTTCCCCTGCACCCTACAAGTGCGGGAGTGGCAGCTACAATATGAAACTGGGGTGGACCTCTGATGAACTGTTTTCCCATAAATCCTTAAGAAATATCGGTGCCTCTCAGACTGCAATGATATATGGAAAAATTGCAACAGCACAATTTAGTTGGGGATATGGGTTAGTTTTTATGAGATTCCCTGTGCGGTATAAATGTTCTCTTTAACATAATTATATAATAAATCATATCTTTGTTATCTGCAGATTGGTATGACTCCAGTGACCAAATTTGTCTATAGAGTTTTTATGTTTTACTACTTTTAATAATTTTTTTTGTATTTTTTGCAGTGCCATTTTCTAAGATCAATAATTTTTTTTGGGTGTAAGGGATTCTTTTTGCAGGCTAAGTTGTATGTTTTATTGGTACCTTTTTGGGATACATGCAACTTATTGAACACTTTTTATTCAATTTTTTGGGGGACCCAAAGTTAACAAACACAACACAATTTTGGCTATGTTTTATTAATTCAGACTTTTACGAATGTACCGATACCAGTTATGTTTAACGCTTTAACTTTTTATCTAATTATTTTTAAAAGGGCAAAAGTTGGGTATTTTGAACTTTTAATTTTTTTATTTATATGCATATTTTTTTGGGTTACTTGTACTCTCAGTCCCCCAGGGTCCTTGATCACTAATGGGGGTGCTATCGCTTGTACATTATTCTGCAATACAGCAGTATTACAGAACAGTGTTTAATATGGCTGTTATATTACACCCTGCCTTAGGCAGGGTGTAAGAAAAGTAGTAAGATAATAGCCTGCATCAGGCACCTGGCTGCCATGATAGATGTAAGCTTCCCACAATAGCTTCAGGGGCTGCAACAGACTATGGCTATGTTTTCGAATCATTAAGGGCGCGTCCCCACAGCACAGGACAAATACCGGTCAGTTTATCCTGTATTTGTCCGGTTTTTGTGGCGTGCACACGGCTGCGGGAGGACGGCTTTTCTCCACGATTAGCAGAGCAAGCCCTTTCCCTTCACATTCACTTGTTCATATTCCGTCCGAAAACTAGATGGAAGAATGAACAAGCACAATGTTTTTCGGCCCGCCGGCAGTTTTTTACACGGGCCGCAGTCCCCACTGCATGGGTTTTCCATAGTGGCCCGTGTAAAAGTTTGCGGCCGGTTTTTCAGATGGTTTGCAAAACCGCAAACCATCTGGAAAACCGGCCGCAAACCAATGCCATGGGTACATGGCCTTAGATGCTGCGGTCGTGTTTACCACAGCACCCAGGCTTAATGTCCAAGATTGGAGTTATCTCCAACCCTGGCTGCCAGGTATTGAGCGAGTTTGCTTGCTCCATACTCCTTACTGACATCCGATATACATTTATGTCATTAGTGTTGGTAAAGGTGTTAACACTGGGCAATTACTGTTACAACTGATTGGAAGAGAAATAATCATGATCATAACTAGAAACAAACCTTACTTCCCCACATAATAAATGGGAGTGAAATGTCTGCATACGGTATGTATTGTCCAAAACTAGACAGTTTATTGGAGCTTAGTTTCATCAAGGTCGGACAGGCTGCAACAGATATTTCAGAATGTGATCTGTCTACTGTGTGTAGGCAATAATTTAAAGTAATATTACTTTCTACAACAAATCTCACATGTGACTACAGGCAAGAATTATTTACATCTACCCCAGCAACTAATCAGATAACAACTTCAGTAGGCAGCACATATGATTTGTCTGCACTATTTTTCAATGCATAAAGGTCTGAGTGACTGAACCAAGAAATTACTTCAGAACTTGTGATATGGTTATGCTTCCAATAACAAATTAGAAAATTAAAGCAAAATACCTATTACAATTTTACACTACATATTAGGGTAGATATTTACCTCAGTTTAATAAACCTTAATAAATTCTAGTTCCAGATTTGCAAACAGTAAAGTGAGATCCGTATAGAGAGAAAAGGAGACAAAAGAAACAGAAATGTGAGAAAAAAGTAAAGATAACAGAAAGACAGCTTATAAGTATTTGCATAAAATTCACTTTCCTTAGTGAAAAGGGGTTGTCCAGCAGCAGAAAGTTGGGGCCAGGTTGAGCAAAAGAAAAAAAAAAAAAATTAGACTTACCTACTTGTCCCCCGCTGCTCCAAAGCTCCCTGGTGATCCTCTCCTCTTCACTTCCGGGTTCTCGTCCCAGCACCCAGGATATAGGTATGCTCCATTCCCTTACAATAGTCACAAGCCTCTCGTTTGTCAGGATAAGAATCCAGAAGTAAAGATGAGCATGTTCTTTGGAGCTCCAGAGTGGTATTGGCAGGGGACAGGTGTATAAGTATAACTTTTTCCTTTTTTCCAACCATAGTAAATCAGTTTTCTCTTGCTGGGCAACCTCTTTAAGGATATGCTTGTTAGTGCCAGAATTTTAAGAATTAGACAGTTCCATCTAGATAAATATATACCACTATCCTGATGTAAATGCATTAAAAAACATGATGTGGGAGTCATGCACCACATTTATTAAAGGGGTTTTGCCACAATCTCATTTCATACCTCTGGCATCCAGCTCTTCAGCTCTGTGTGCTCAGAAGGGGGCGTGTGTCATTTGTTTGACTTGCATATCATGTGACCCACCAGGATGACATCACCATGCCTTTCCTCTCTTCAGTCAAAGAAAGGTCTGTTTATGTATAAAGCTGTGAGTAGCTACATTGTAGCTCAGAGGTAAAACTTTTCCCCTTAGGCACAAGGGTCCTCGGTTCAAATCCCTGCAGGAACCAAACCTGTGGATTTTATTTCTTTTTATCAATTCACATACCTGATTGGGGTTTCTTTTTTTATTTGCCATGTTTGACTAATTACTAAGGATTACAGAGGACTGGAGTAGAATGACAGCACCTGGGGTTTGAACACTCAGTAGCTGCCTGAAAGGAGAGGTGATGCCTGAGCATGTGCGACCAGGACTGAAAAGCTCTCAGCCCTGATCGTATCCCCTGGAGACGAGCTGTAAACAATGGATCACTAAAGGAGCTGCTAAGACAAAAACATTCCAGAATTTTTAATAATGATGAATGGTTAAACTGTTTCTTTTTTAATTTACAAACTTCCCACATCAATTTTACTTCGTGGCAAAACCCCTTTAAGCATCTTAACCACTGTTTCCAACATATATAAGAACTTGTCAAGAAAAGGGGCCAGTGCTTCAGATTTGTGCTGAACACAAGTTGTTTATGACCTTTTATGCCCAATCTGGCATTGATTTTTAGCTTATCCCAGATTCATCAATGATGTGTAAATTCCTCAGCCAAATAGACTTTAAAATCCTCCACAATATAATAGTAAGAAGACAAAGTTCACAATACCATTCAGGTTCAATGGACCTTTACAACATGTTTTTTTATTGTAAGTATTAGTATTTTTTAAGTTTTGTTGCAAGTATTGCTTTGTCCAAAATGCTGGTCTGCGTGGAACCTTTAAGAAACGAGCCAACTTTAGATTTAGCTGTGAGCACTCAGTGCCTCATAACATTTTTGACTGAGAACTATAGTCCGGCTTCTGAGATAAAGAAAGTCAACTATCGAAAGGGGCTGTTATTGTGTAAGATGTATACAGAGTAAAGACCTCTGCACCTATACAGACATCCTAAACGCTAGATATTATTTGAGACTCTATTGTCAATGACAACTTGGCTTCCTGCTGTGCTAATCCCTCGTGCGATGAACCCCTATCAAATTATGAAGGAGTTTCATAAAGCTTTCTGTTTTTATGCCAGAAAGCATCACTTGCTGCATTACTCCTGCGGTCAAAAATGATGGCAAAATCCCAGGCAAAAAGTGACAACGGAAATGTGACTATAGCCTTTGGCAGCTATATAAGGCCCAGCCAATAAGGAAAATGTACAATTTCACTGACATAAGAAGACAAACTAGAACGGTTTGTAATACAAAGGGAAATCCTCTGTAGGTTTTCTTGCTCAAAAAAATTGTGTTTTTGAATGTTTAAATGCAAGTAGAATGATATTCCAGATTGGAAATTACCTTGTCTTGTAGCTGCAGAATTGTAATTTTTTCTTAGTTTTTGTGCTCCTGTATTTATACTATGCTTATACGGTGTAATCAGATCATAGCGCTTCACAAAGCTTTCAAAACAAATCCTAAAAATGACGAAAGACTAGAAAAGTTAGTATTGTTTAATGTCCAAAAAAATGTTGAAAGTTATTATTGTATTAACACCTGTAACTTACAGTGATAACGTAACATACAGTGATGTGGAAAGCTATTTGCCCCCCTTCCTGATTGAAAATTACAATGTTTAACTCATGTTTTTATGTTAAAAACACATTTTTTAAGAATTGTTGGTTATGTTTTTTGATTTTCCATATCGCTTTCAATATTTCTTTTAATTCCTAAGTCCTGCAGTTGTCACTTTGGCCACAAAGCCTAATAATAGTCTGACACTTCCTGTTCTGTAGAGAGATATTTTCAGTAGTCTGCTCATAATTAGTACAAACAGGGTCAAACTGAAAGGTGACACTAATGTGAATGGATAACACAGGATAAACCAGTCATAGCAGGTCACAGCTCACCCTCTCCCCTTCCCTGTATCTTCTTCCCAGGTCACAGAGAATGCCTAGAAAACTCTCCTATAGAAGTCAATGGGACTGATACTCTTCCCAGAATCCTATGTACATGAAGAAGCTGCTGTAAAGTATCTCTCTAAATGCTGCTAAAATTAGTGCAGGCAAGAATGCTGTCCCCGCATTCACACACAAACAGCTGAATTGAGAAATCTAGAAATCAGAAAAATAAAAACGGCTAAGAAGAAAAGAATATGTATCAATATCTTGCTTTAATTAGTTAAAAAAAAATAAAAATTGCCAACAGTTGCTTCAGATCACCAAACAAATTGAAATATTAGATAACCATAACACAAGAAAACACAAAATGCTGTTTTTAAAATGAAGGTCTTTATTAAGGGAAAAAGTAATAAAAACCTACAAGGCCATGTGTGAAAAAGTAATTGTCCCCTAAACCTTGATTGAAGTTGTTGCTGCTAACTGCCAATGAGTCTTTTGCAGCACTCTGGAGGAATTTTGACCCACTCATCTTTGCAGCCTGCTGCTGGGATTTAGTGTATCCATCAGCCTTTGAAGCTGAAAGTGTAGCTCTGTGATTTTTTGGTAATTCATGTCCCATTTTTCTGTGGTTTTGTTTTTTCCTTTTAATAGTGTAGGGACTCGCAAGAGATGAGGACCTTGCCGTTGGCTTGCGAGCTTGCTACCTGTAGCTACTGTATCAACTAAAAACCTCATATTTTCATAATTTGATATTTTTCCCAGAAATATTATCTTTTTGGCCCTAAAATACTGGGGAGCTTAGGGTACAAGTATTTTGTGCAGTGTACCTTCTAAGTGCTGGGCAGCTTGCCAACTTTCCTTTGTGGGAGATATAAGCTGAAACCCAGCATGGTATAACTGTACAGATGGCGTTACCCTCTGTATTGCTTTATCCATATGCAATTCCTATTGGTATTGTTGCATTTTTTAAGCAGTCTCCCCATGTTTAAAACTGTGTTTTTTTGCATGCTGGTGTGAACAGTACCTAGACTTTTGCTCATTTATTAACGGCACCTGCTATCTTTTCCCCATGCAACAAAAGGGCCAGAGTCGCCTGCTGCTGGGATTCAGTGTATATTTTTCCCATATTTTGATATTTTTTCCCAGCATGGTATCTTTTTGCCCTAAAATACTGGGGAGCTTAGGGTACAAGTATTCTGTGGAGTGTACCTTCTAAGTGCTGGGCAGCTTGCCCACTTTCCTTTGTGGGAGATATAAGCTGAAACCCAGCATGGTATAACTGTACAGATGGCGTTACCCTCTGCATCGCTTTTTTCAAGCAGTCTCCCCATGTGTTATACTGTGGTTTTTTGCATGCTGGTGTGAACTAGCACCTAGAGCATTTGCTCATTAATTAACGGCACCTGCTATCTTTTCCCATGCAGCAAAAGGGCCAGAGTCGCCTGCTGCTGGGATTTAGTGTATCCATCAGCCTCTGAAGCTGAAAGTGTAGCTCTGTGATTTTTTGGTAATTTATGTCCCATTTTTCTGTGGTTCAGAATTGGGGCACCCATAATGTCCTTCATGCCTGGACATCTTGGGCGCCCCTTATTATCGGATATCTTGTTATTAGTATGTTTTCTGAGCCATTAGGAGCCATTGTTCCCCTGATGAACCCAGCTAAGAAGTGGGGGAAACGCATAAGGAAGTGCTGCCTTTAGGCTTCACTAGGATTACTCTTCATCTTCTGATTGTCCCTTGTGTATGTTTTCCCAAGACAGGTATTTTTTATTTTTGTGGTGTATTTCGGGTGTATAAGTTTGTATTTATTGTAAAGGGGCTATTTTTATTGTTTGAAATAAAGTATAAGCTTTATTGGGGATATTTTTTGCGTTCTTTTGTTGCTACGCTGATATTTTGTATTTTTGGTCCGTGACTCCACAGAATATTCTCCCAAACCTCTTGGGGATCATCAAGATGTTTTTTTGAAAAAGTGAGACAAGCCTTTTTTTTTTTTTTCTTAGCAGTGGTTTTCGTCTTGAAACTCTGCCATGAAGGCCATTTTAGCACAGTCTTTTTCTTATGGTGGAGTCATGAACACTGACCTTAACTGAGGCAAGTGAGGTCTAACGTTTTAGGGTAATTTTGGACAGATGGCCACTCCTGGGAAGGTTCATCACAGTTACATGTTTTCTCCATTTGTGGATATTGGATCTCACTGTGGTTGTCTTGAGTCCCAAAGCTTTAGAGATGGCTTTGTAACCTTTTTAAGGCTGATAAATCTCAATTACTTTGTTTCTAATTTTTTCGGATCTCCCCATGATGCCTACCTTTTGAGGATCTTTTGGTCTATTTCACTTTGTCATGCATGTCCTATTTAACCCCTTAACGACCTTGCGAAACCTACGTCCATGTTTGGGGTTTTCGCCCCCTGACTATGGATACTCCTGAGGATCGCGCAACCAAAGCAGAGTTCGCGCGATCGGCGCGGGTCACCCCCCCCCCCCCCCCCCCCCCCCC
>JAODAL010036949.1:0-41019 GCA_025379985.1 Phyllomedusa bahiana
TTGGTGAGTCCTCGGTTGCCAGACATTTTACAAAATCCAAAACAATGTATGCGTTTTTAAATGGTGTGTCTTAGAAAAAATAAAAGAGAATGATGCTTTTAAGATAAAAACAAACGTTTTGGAAAAAAGGAAGTTTTTGGATATTAAAATGAAAACAAGGCCCCAAAGGGTTTTAAATGAGGAATGCCCATGGAAAGTGTATGCCTAATTTCTCCAGTTTAATGTGTAATGAAAAATACATAATAGGTAGTAAATAAATCCAGGAATATTGTTTTTAATCTGTTTTTAACATGTTTATTGTTAGTGTCAGAAACGATATATAAGTATGACGTTGTGAGCTATCTCCATGCTTGACAAAGGGGGCGTGTGCCCTCCGAAACATCGCGGACGTAGCGGTGTCTGAGAGTAGAGGGTTTAGACAGTTTGAGTGGAATGCTAACGCCGAGATGCGGTGAATTGCCATCTTCAAGAGGGCAAAAATTTCACAGGAAAACTTAATGAAATGAAATGTTACTATAAGGTTTTAAACTTTAGCCACAAATGGTTTTATTAGTTTTTTAAAAAAAAAGTTGTTTCTTTTAATTGAAACTTGGATGAGCGTGCAAGCTTCTATTCCCGGCAGAAACTGGAATGGATGGTAATTAGCGGGTGGGGCCCGCAGTTCGGTCGTACCTGTGTTTAACGAAGGTGCGATATTTGTATAAAGGTAAATATGCCCCACAGTTGGTAGGTGGTGATTGTCACGTGCACACTCACCAGCACGTGACTGGGGGCCACTGTAATGGAGTTTATTTATTTCCACTTGCACGCACCTCTCAAATCAAGCATAAATCACACCACAAGACAGTTCCAAGACCCCAAAAATATACTCGTTGCTACGACTTTCCTCAATAATTCAAAGAAAAGGGAAAATAAAGGGAAAAGGACCCCAAATCCAAAAATATATTTAAAAACCCCTTAAGACCTTGGGGTATCCTAGTCCAGGTGTTTGGGGGTTTAAGACTGGACGTATGGATACGTCCTGGGACCCGGCAAAAACTAAAGCAGATTTCGCGCGATCGGCGCGGGGTGTCAGCTGATTTTACAGCTGACATCCCGCCCCTTGGGCCCCGCCCCCGGAACCCTGGGGGGGGGGGGCGGATAACCCCGTAATTATCGCGACCTCGGGTGCAAAAAAAAAGAGACAGGAGGAGATGCCCCTCCTGCGTTTTGTCGGCGGCGCAGCGCACGGACGGGCGACGTGCGGTCCTGCCTCCTTCAGCCCTCACGGAAGGAAAGGAATCCCTTTCCGGGGTTGTTGTGACTTTGGACGCCCGGCCGTGCCTGTGGGCACCCCCCGGCAGTGACTGACAGTTGTCATAGGAACCGTCATAGCAACAAGCTATGCATGATTCTTTTGAATGGAGATTAAAGATTCTATTCAAATCCCTAGGGGGAAAAAGTAAAAAAAAAATGTGAAAAAGTGAAAAAAAAAGAAAAAAAAAAGTGAAAAACAAGTAAAAAACAAAACACGAAAAAAATACAATAAAAATACGTACACCCCCTTTTCCCCTTTACAAACCCCAATCGCCCCAAAAAAAGATCAAAAATAAATAAAGTCCCCTTTTTTGGGTATCCCCGCGTGGTAAAGGACCTGTTTAAAATCTGTAATGTTAATTAAACCCCGTAGGTAAAACCCCGTAAAAAAAAAAAAAAAAAAAAACAATCACAGAATTAAGATTATTGTTCATCCCGCAGCACATAAAATGGAATAAAAAAGGTAAAAAACTCCTAAAAGTCCAAAGTTGTACCAATAAAAAAGTCAATTCATCCCCCAAAAAAAAGTTCTTATACAATCTGTATACGGAAAAATAAAAAATTATAGCTCTCAGAAGATAGGATTAGGATGGCGAATTTCTCAAAAAAATTGGGATTTGGGGGCCTTCGCCGAAAATTTTCCCACAAAATTCTTTCGGGACCGAATTTTTTTGGCCGAATCACGTTAAAAAAACAGCTATTTCCAGGCTACCCAGAGCCGGGGGGTCTGTAGTACTTTGTGCCTTGTTTTTAAATAGGCAGGGGGAGCTTTGGTTTGGTCTTCATAAAATGTTGTTTTTTTTATTTTTGGGACACGCACATGCTCCCGCCGCTTTAAAAATTCGTTTTCACTAAAAAAATTCCCGGGGCCATTAAGAGGGAAAAAATGCCAAAAAAATTAAAACGGGAATTTTAGCCTGTTAAAGTCTTGCTAGCGAAAGCGGGAAAAAAAAACAAGCTGAGAGCTCGGGGTTGGCAAAAAATTAGTGACGGGAGTGGGGAAAGGGTGCGAGGGAGACCAGCAGCATGAGGTTCAGGCAGTGGCACAATGCATTTTTGGAGGCGGCAAAAACGTTTTTGGGCCACGAGTGGCACAATCCACAGTGTGGAGGTCACGCAGCAGCAGCATAAAGGTCGGGGGCAGTGAAACAATGACATTTGGAGGGGGAAAAAACCCGTTTTAGGCCACAGAGTGGCACAATCCCCACAGTGTGGGGGTAAACGGCCCGGAAAAGCGTATGGGGTTTCAGGCAGTGGCAAAAAGGGCCCCATTCGGGAAAGGTGGCAAAACCCAGTATTAGGCAAAAGAGGGGAAAAATTTCACACGTGTGGAGGTCACGGCCCGGCAGCATTTATGAGAGAAGGAGTGGACAAGGGACATTATGGAGGCCCCGGCCCAAAACAGTATTAGGCCACAGAGTGGCCAAGTTCAATGTGGGGGTTTCCGGGTTTGGGCAGCAGTATGGGGTCAGACAGTGGCACAATACTTTAGGGGAGGCGGAAAAAACAATTAGGGCACAGAGTGGCAAATCACACATTTGTGGGGGGGTTCACGGCGGCTGAAAGTATGGGGTTTAAGACAGTGGCCAATGGCATTCTGGAGGGGGCCCAAAACAGTATTGGGCCCAACAGGGGGCACAATCACCCGGTGTGGGGGGAGGGGCAGCTTTTATAGGTCGGGGCCATGGCACAATGAAATTTTGGAGGGGGGAAAAAAAACAGAAATTAACCAAGAGTGGAACAATCACCCGGGTGGGGAAAGGTCACGGCTGGGCAGCAGCATGAGGTCGGGGGCGGGTGGCAAAATTGACAGAGAGTGGAGGTGATGACGGGGAAAAAAACCAAAAAAAAGCATGAGGCCCGGAGGGGTGGCACAATGAAATTCTGGAGGTGGCAAAAAAAAGTCCCGGGCCCCGCCAGAGTGGAAACAATGACCCAGTGGGGAAATGTCACGGGCAACGAAACCCGAGCGCAGCATGGCACATAGATTTGGGAACAATGACAGAGTGTTGAGGTGGGAGGCAATCCCCAGCCCCGGGAAAAAGCGGGGGTTTGGGGCAGTTGGGAGAAAACTATCGCAGTTTTTGTGGCTTTCAGGCGGGTGGGGGGCTCAGTTTGTGGCTAAAGGCAGGTGTTTAAAACCCAAGGACTGCCCGCCTAAGGCATTGGTGTGTGGAAACCCGGGGGCCGATCCACGCCTTTTTTCATCTTGAAAAAAGGGTCAGTCTTTTTAACTTTTTCCCGGGGAAGCGGGTTTCCCCCCTTGGGGTAACGGGGGCCCCCCGCCGCTTGAACAAGATCTAAAGCCCACAAACGGGCCGGGCAGGCCCAGCTTCCCACTGCAAACCCCGGAAATTTTCGGCCCACACAGTTTGGCTGCCCGGGTAGTAGGGGTTCTTCTAAGGGTTTTTGGCGAGTGTGTCCAAGTAGGCCAAAAACCTTTTGGGTTCGGGGAATGTCCTTTTCCGAGGTTGCTGCTGTTGTGGTGTTGCCCTCCTAAATAGGCGGTAAAAGGAAGTGCTCATTAGTGACCCCGGGACTTGGGTTTACTGCTGATGGGTGGTACTGCTCCTACCCCCCCCCCAAAAATTCCCCCCGGGCCCCCGCCGAAAGGCAATTATCTTTGAGCGCTGGGGAAACCCCCCCGGGCCCGGCCTGTAAGGGAGGGACGATGCCGCCATAGGCAGCGGCCAAGGGTTTACGGAGGTTTTTTCCCAAATAGATTTGATTTTGTCCCCCTTCAATAGCTGGGAAAAAGGCCCCCTTTTTTTTTTGGGCCCGGGTTTAGCGGGGGGGCCAATAGGGTGGAGAGCCAAAGTCATCCCTCGGGATCCCTGACTATTCGGCTGTCATAGCCAGGCAAATAAGCATGCTGGGGGACATCTGCACAATTTGCCCTCCGAGGGGCCCCCCGGGGCCTCCTTTTCCCTGTTTTAACTGCCACGGTGCTTGGGAGTCATCGGGCCTTCGTCTTCCTCATCTCCTTTCCACCTCCCCCAGCTGCTCCTGCCCCCTCCTCTCTTTTTCCCCTGGGTGGGAAAAATCCACTCATTTCCCCCGGACAATGTTCTGCCTTCCCAAAGGCCCTTTCCTCATCCTCCTCCTTCCATTTCAGTCCCCCCCGGGGAATCAGGGTGGCCACGAGAGTATTTTCGCCACTTTCCCCAGCCCCCCTGCCCGGGACGATTTTTCAGCTTTCTGTTCCGGACTAAAAGCGTGGAAGGGACGTTATTCTTTCCCGTAGTCCTGGGGGAACTGACAAATAACGTGGGCCTCCTCAAATTTGGCCCTAAAAAAACGGCAGGTTTTCAAAACATGAGCTCCCCTGGCTGAATAAAAGTTACACAGGGGGTACTTCTTTTCTGCCTGGATATCAAAAAATCGTTAATGGCCTTTTCTGTTAAATACGGTCCGTAAAACCATGTGCAGGCGGGAAATTTTCCAGCGGGGGGAAAACCCTCGTATATCAGAGCGTGTTGGGGGAGGCCCTTTTCTGCCGCTGAAAACTCGGGGAGGGTTTTCCCCCTGGCTTTGTACAAAGGGAAATAAAGTGCATGCCCCAGTTTCCGGGCCATTTTCGAATGTTCTAAAGGGATCGGGGGAAAAGACTTCGGGAAACCCCTTTTTACAACCGGGTTTGAAACGGGGCCCCATGCAGGGCAGGGGACCATCCCCCCCGGGGTTTGCCCCGCGGACACCATGTTCCTCCCATTGTCCGTAAACCATGGTTCCGATTTGCAGTTGGCGCGGAGAACGCCACACATTGATTTCTTGCTGCATGACGGGAAGCAGTTCCTCCCCTGTGTGATTGGGTTTCCCCCGGGGGCAAGCAAAGGTTTTGAATGCGGGGACACCGCTGTCCCCTACAATGTGGTATGTTTGGGAAGTTTTTATTGTGGAGGCTGAGAGGGTTGGTGGTGGTGGAGGAGGAGGAGGGGGAAACATTGGCGCAGGAGCAGCATTTTGGGACAACGTGAGAGGAAAACCCCCGGCGTCTCCTGCCCAAGGTTTTTGGTTTTGCCGGGGGAGGAAGGACATTCCCCCAGTGGGCCGTAAAAGGACATGTACTGGCCCTTGACCGTATTTTACAGTCCGACGCCCGGCTGCCGTTTCCCTTTGGGAAAACAAACCGATAAGCTAAAGGGGGCCTGCCCATTTTTCTTTTTCTAATATTTTTGAATGGGGTTTATGCCTTTTTGGAAAAAAAATTCCCGGCTTGGAACTCTAATCTCGGTCGGCAAAAGCCTTTGGGTTCTCTGAAGGGTGCAGAGTCCACCTTTTTGGGAAAAGGGAGGGGCCCGGCGTCCCAACAATTTTGGGCCCAGGAGCAGGGTTTAAAAGGTTGCTGACCTTAAGGTTTTGGGACGCTTTATGTTGTCTCTTTACAATCGCCTCTCTGAACGACTGCTGGCGCCTTTGAGTAGCGAGGGCGGGGGCTCGGGAAACCGGGGGGAGAGGATGTAAAGAGAAACAGTGCCCTTTTGCGAGGTGGTGGAGCCTTGACTGGCTTTTAAATGGCATGGTGCCCTGGGCCCCTGCTGCCGGGTTTCAGCGGCAGGTTGGGCCCCCCAAAATTTTGAAGGGCCCCGTTTTCCCAGGCCCCCCGGTTTGGGGACGCTGCCCTGTGTTGACGGGAGGGCTGTTGTGCCAACGTTAGCTCCCTGGCCCCGTTCACTTTCTGCCCCCAAAATTTTTAAATTTACCCTTTTTCGGCCCTGGTGCTTAGAAAGAACTTTCCCCCCACCGCCCAGTAGCTGATTTTAAACCCCCAACGTCCGCACTGAGTGACTACTGGGCCCCCGGGTGCCTGCTGAGCCCCTGTGCCGGCCCAAGTTTGGGCCTGGAAAACGGGTTTTTTTTTTTTCCCCCGGGTTTGGGCCCCTTTGGGTCCCGACCTCCCCTGCTTTTTACCCTGCTGAAACCCCCGGCCCACAAACCCCCCTTGCTGGCTGCGCCGCTGCCCGACGCGCAAGTGAAGCCCTCTTCTCCTGCGATGTTTAAGCCCTTTCTTCACCCGGTCCCAAGTTTCGGTCGGCTTCATCTTTTTCCCATTTGTGTTTCATCGTCATACTTCCCCTTTTACCGGTCTTGGTAAGCCGAGGCTGACCATCCACCCCATGACCCCCCAAAAGCCACTTCCAAATCTTTATTTTCCCCCCTAATGCAAGAAGGGTGGGGATATTGGCCCAAATTTTTTCGGGCCAAGTAGCCCGCCCGAAATGCCCTCCTCAAAAATTTTTTCATCCTCGCTTTAAAAGTGGCGCTGAAACCCCGACCACATAGTGATCCCCTGGTGGGGAATGGAGGGCAGGGGGGCCCGAGGGCCCGGTGAGGGGCCCCTTTTTCCCCCTCCCCCGGGGCCCTGCCCCAAATAAGTGTTGTGGGTTTAGGTTCCAACCCACTCTTGGTGGGGGTTTTCGATGTCATCTGGGGGGGAAGAGGATGAAACCCAGTCAACCAATCAAGAAACCCCTTTGGGGTTTCTGAACAACACCCCGGCCGCTAGATTTACGCGGCTGTTGGGCCTCAACCCAGTGGGCCCCTGCTGCGACGTCCCCTTTTCTGTTTTGCGAAACCCGGGGCCAGTTTCCGAAATTTTTCGTGCCACTGCCACTGCAGTTGCAGAGCCCGCCCCCCTCGTTGACATACGTTTGTTTTAAAAAGAAAAGACACTGTTTTTATTTAAAGTATTGTATATGATAAATATACACCCCCGTTTTTTTACTCCCAAAAGAACCCAGTAAAAAAGCTTGGGTTTAAACCCTTGGATATAAAAAAAGCGCTCCACAAAAAGGCCAAAGGAAAAAAAATTTTCTTGTTGTGTCGTTTACAAGCACTGTGTGTTTTTTTAAAAAGTAAAAGCACAAACGGCTTAATTAACCCTTTGGGTTTTGAATTATTTCTACAAGAAAAATGGTAAAAAATTTCGGTGTTGAAAAAAAACGGTTTTTTTTTTGTCCGAAAAGCGCAAAAAAAAAAAGCTTAAATTTAACCCCTGGTTTTAAAATTGCGCAATAGAATGAGCCAAACCAAAAAACTAGTAGCTTTGTAGCGTGTTTCCCAAATTTCGTGTTTTCTATCGCCACACAACAAGAAAACAGTTGTAAAATTTACCTTTGCTTGTGGGAAATTAAAGGGTAAGGAAAAATTTATATATTTTTGCGATTAAAAAGAAGGTTTATTTTTGTCAGCACCCAGCAAAACAACGCTTAATTAACCCTGGGGGTAAAATTTCGCCCTTTGAATTGAGCCCCCCCAAACTATTTGCTTTGTAGCAGGTTTTTTTGTTACAAAATTTCGTGTTTTTTTCGCCACCCAAAAAAGAGATACAAATTGTAATTAACCTTTTTTGTGAATTAGGCTAAAGGGAAAAAAAATTTTTATATTTTTGCGTTGAAAAAGACGGTTTTTTTTTTTTCAGACACCAAACAAAAAAAAGCTTTTAAATTTAACCCCCGGATGTAAATTGCGCAAATTTGAATTTTAAACCCCACAAACTAGTAAACTTTGTGGTTTTTCAATTGCGTGGTTTTTTACGCCACACAACAAGAGATTTCAGTTGTTTAAAAACCTTTGCTTTTTGAATTTGGCTAAAGGGAAAAATTTTTTATAATTTTTTCGTTGAAAAAGGGGTTTATTTTTGTCAGCACCCCAGCAAAAAAACGCTTAATTTTAAACCCCTGGATGTAAATTGCGCAATAGAATTGAGCCCCAAAAATAGTTGCCCTTTTTAGCGTGTTCAATTGGTGTTTTCTACGCCACAACAAGAGATACAGTTGTAATTAACCTTTGCTTGGGGAAAATTTGGCTAAGGAAAAAATTTTTATAAATTTTTTCGTTGAAAAAGACGGTTTATTTTTTCGCACACCAGAAAAAAAAAGCTTTAAAATTTAACCCCTGGAAAGTAAAATTTCGCAAAAGAAAATTTAGCCCCAAAAAAACTAGCAGTTTGGGAGCGTGGGTTTCAATTTTTCCGGGGGGGTTTTTTAAGGGCCCCAATCAAGAGATACAGTTGTAATTAACCTTTGCTTGTGGAAATTTGCTAAAGGAAAAAAATTTTTTATTTTGCTGTTGGAAAAAAACGGTTTATTTTTTCAGCCAACCGGGAAAAAAACGCTTTTAAATTTAACCCCCGGAGGGAAATTGCGCAATTTAATTGAGCCCCACAAATAGTAGCTTTGTTGCGTGTTTTCAATTGCGGTTTTTTTTTCCCACGCCCCCACAAAAGGATACCCGTTGGGAAATTTAAAATTTGCTTGGAATTAGGTAAAGGGAAAAAAATTTTTATTTTTTGGTTGAAAAAAACGGGTTTTTTTTTTCAGGGGACACCAGCAAAAAAAACGCTTTAAATTAAAAACCCCCCGGGTTAAAATTTCGCAATAGAATTGAAACCCCCCAAAAAAGTTGCTTTGTAGCGTGTTACAAATTTCCCTTTTTCTAAAGCCCCCCACACAAAAAGTACAGTTGTAATTTTCCCTTTTCTTGTGGGAAATTGGTAAGGAAAAATTTATATATTTTTTGCGTTGAAAAAGGCGGTTTTTTTTTTGTCAGCACACCAGCAAAACCCAAAGTTAATTAAAACCCCCGGAGGGAAATTTGGCAATAGAATTGAGCCGCACAAACAAATAGCTTTGTAGCGGGTTACAATTGCGTTTTTTTCTACTCCACACAACAAAGGGGATTCAGTTGTAATTAACCTTTGCTTTGGGGTTTAGGCTAAGGAAAAATTTTATATGTATTTTGGGGTTTAAAAAGGGGCGGTTTATTTTTGTCAGGGACACCAGCAAAACAAACGTTATTTTAAACCCCTTTGGGTGTAAAAATTTCAAAAAGAATTGAGCCCCCCAAATATAGTTTTTTTGGGGGGAGCGTTTTTACAATTGCGTGGTTTTTTAAGCCATACAACAAAAGATCAGTTGTAATTAAACCCTTTTCTTGTGAATTAGGGGGTACAGGAAAAATTTTAATTTTTTTTGGCGTTGTAAAAGAAGGGTTTTTTGGGGGCACCACCCCCTGCCAAAAAAAAAAACGCTTTAAAATTTTCCCCTGGATGTAAAATTTCGCCAAAGAATTTTGGGCCCCAAAACTGTGTTTGTAGCCCTTTTTACAATTTTCGTGTTTTTTTACGCCAAAACAACCCAAAAGATACAGTTGTAATTTTTCCCTTTGCTTTTTTAAATTTGGCTTTCAGGAAAAATTTTTTATATTTTGGGCTTGTAAAAGGGGGGTTTCTTGGGGTCAGAAAACCTGCCCAAAAAAAACCGCTTTAAATTAAACCCCCGGATGTAAATTTTCGCAATGAATTGGGGCACCAAAAAAGAAGTGGTATTTGTATTGTTAAAAAAGCGTTTCTTTAACTGAAAACAACAGGAACTGGCTTAAAAACCCCCTTGGATAAATTTAATGTAAAATGCAGCTGCAGTGGACCCACATGGGGTTTCGATTTTTCCATACCCCCAAAAATCAGAAATAGAACATTCAGGAAAAGTCTCGAGAAAAAGGTTTAACACCCCCCCAAAAAAAACAATGTTTTAAAAAATCTAGTTCTTCAGGAAAAGCGTATCCCCCCGCAGCAGCACCTTCCTATCAGTTCATGAGGCCGGTTTGAGCTCCCAGGGGGCGCGCTCGGTCTTTATTATGGGGGTGAGTTTACAGAATCCCCCCGGTTCTGAAATTTGGGTTCATCTCTGCAATTTTTTGCAGGGTATGCCCCTTCTTTCCCCCCGGGGTGCTTTGCCCCAAAGTAAGGCCCTGTGCTCGCAGCCATTTTATAAAAGAAAAAGCCACTTCGTTTTACCCGAAGTACCCCAAAGTTCGACTTCGTTCCCAACCCAAGTTTTCCTGAAATTTTTAAACGAATTCCCCTTCGGTTTTGAATTTTAAATTTGCCCCTCTTTAAAAGCGATGAAAAAAAATTGTTTTACACACTAAAAAAAACTTTTTTTTTTTTAAATGCTTTTAACATTTAAAAAAAAGATTATAAAAAGGGTATGCCCTAATCGTTTTGCGACCCCAAAAAGTAAAGCTAACTTATCACGGTTTCTGCCGGTGAGCCCCGTTTAAAAAAAAAAATTTTAAAAAAAACTATAGGTTTGCAGTATTTTCTTCACCCTGGCCTTTAAAAAATTTGGTTTTTTAAAAACAATTTAAAAAGCCTTGTCCCCCCAAAATGATACTAAAAAAATGTCAAAATCCTCTCGCAAAAAAACAAGTCCCCACACGCTCCAAGCACAGAAAAATTTTTAAAAATTTTTTGGGTCTTTAAAACTTGGTGATGCAAAAACGTTTTTTTTTCCTTTTGAATTAAAAATTTTTTTATTGTATAAAAGAGTAAAACATAAAAAAATTTTACAAATTGGGTTCGTGTAATCGTATTGACCAGCTGAGTTTAAAATACCTGTCATTATACCGTTTAAATGGGCCGCTAAAAAAAAATAAAAATAAAAAAACCCCTACCAAAAATTGCTGTTTTTTTGTTCCAAAACAAAATTTACAAAAAAATTAATTTAAAAAATGAAAAATAGCATCATATGCACCAATTTTTGGTATAAAAAAAACTTTTAAATCATCCCGCAAAAAAACAAGCCCTTTCACAGCTCTGCACCCCAGCAAAATAAAAAAAATTTATGGCTTTTCAGAAAAGGACAAAATAAAAAAAAGCATTTTTTTTAGACGTATTTCTTTCTGTGTTAAAAAATTTAATAAAACAGAAAAAAACTATATTTTAAAATCTATATCTTTTTAAAGGGACCGACCCCCCCTAGTAAAGTTATCACTTTATTTCACCCGCCCCGGCGAATGCTGTAAAATTTAAACTCAAAAAAAAAATTTACCCCGAAATGCGTTTTTCCCCCCCTTTTTATTGCCCCAAAGCTAAAAAAAAAAATAAAGGAAAAAACCCGTGGGTCCAAATTTCCAGTACACCCCTTTATGGTTTCCCCGATGGGTGTTTAATCCCAAAAAGGGGCGACTTTTGGAATTGTTTCGCCTTGTTCTGGCTACTTTGGGGGCTTTTTCAAAAAGCGACATGGCCCCACCCAAAAACTGCGGTTCCCAAAAAACCCCAAATTTGCTCTCCCCCCCTTTTTTCGCCCCTGCCTTGCCCACACACGCAGTTTACACCCACATTAGGGTATTGCCAAACTTTGGGGAAAATTTCTTTTAAAAAAAGTTTTGGGGTTTTTTTTTTCCGGGGTTCCCCTTTTTATGTGAAAAATTTTTTTAAACTTTAAAATTGCATTATTGGAAAAAAATTTTTTTTTTTTTTTTTCACAGCCTTATTTTTTTCTAAAAAAAAATGTGAACCCCCTGTGGGGTTTTTTAAAATTCCAAAGCACCCCCGTTTATATTTTCCCTTTAAAGGGGGGTAGTTTCCAATTTTGTGGTCTAAATTTTGGGGTGTTTATTAAGTTTTTTTTTTACCTTAGGGTGTCCCAAACCCCCGAAAAGGCCCCCTAAATAAAAATCGTATTGAAAAAGGGGGACCCCAGAGTATAGTAGGTGCTCCTCCTATTCTGGGGGCTTTGGTTTTAGCCCAAATTTTGCAAATAGGCCCATTTTGGGATTTTCTCTAAAAACGGAAAACCGGGGAATTGGGTTTTTAAAAATTGGGGATTTTCCAAATCACATTTACCGTATTCCAGTGAATTTAAAGGATAAATATTGAAAATCTGCTAAAACAGTGAAATTTTTAAATTTCACCCCCCACTTTGCTTTAATTTTTTGTGGGGGTATCTAAAATGCAGGCCCCCAAAGCCAAAGTCAAAAACTGGGTTGGGCCCCCAAAAAAAAGTATATTGCAAAATTTTTGAAAATTTTTTGAGAAAAATTTCTATAAATTTCTAAGCCCCCTTTAAAGTCGTTAAAAAAAAAAAAAAAATATTTAAACAATGATGCCAAACCTTTTTTGGGGAAAAATGGTAGATTTTAAAATTATAAAATGTTTTTGGTTTAATCATTATCCGTCTTGCAAGCAGAAATTTTTTAACTTTCAAAAAAACGGGAAATTTTTCCAAATTTTTTATGAAATTTTTTATTTTTTCACAAACAAACAAGGATTGGGTTTGGAAAAAAAAATTTCTTATAATTAAGCCCAATGTGTCACGGGAAAACAATCTCTGAAACACTTTTTGGGGTAGGTAAAAAATTTTCAAAAAGTTTTTTCTACATAAAAAGGGGCACATGTCAGATTTCAAAAAAAGGGTGGGTCAGGGAAGGCCAAACAGGTGGATTTAAGGGGGTTTAAAAAAAATTAGAGGGTTACCCCACTCTCTCCAGAAACTACAGGAAATTTAAAAAACAATTTTTTTTTTTTTTTATATATTTTAAAACGAAACAAGGTTTCAGTGCTTACATAAAAAATTTCAAAAACAAAGAATATGGGCATACGTAGCCAAACAGTCATAAAAACAAGGGAGAAGAAAAATTTAGAAAGGGCCTTATTTCCCACTTTCAAATCCCGGGGTTGGAAAAAAAAGAGATGGGAAAACAGCTCAATCCAAAAAATTGAACCCAAACTATGTACAAAGATTTGAGACTAGCAATGTGTTTTTTTTAGGGCCCCCAATCAAAAACCTCAGGTTTTTCCCCACCCTTTTATTAGCAAAATTTGGATAATTGGGTTTTCCAAACCTGGGTGAAGATATAATGAGGTGGGCGGGCCCTTGATGCTTAATGAGGGTTGTTGCTTACTAGCCCCACTAGATGGCATTCACGGGCTGTGCTCCAGGGTTGACAGCTCAATGAACTATGAACTTTTTGTGGCTAGTCTTTTATGGCAGTGGACATGTCATAGGGCACATCTGGGCTAATACGGTTTTGGGCTTCTATCAAGAATTGATGACACTTATATATACAACAAAATTGTCCATAAGATGCCATAAAATGGCTGCTTGGCATATGCAGACCGAGTTATAGAAATAAGTGGAACTGTCTAAAGGACTTGTGTGATGTTCCTTAGGCACAGACTACAAATTCCATTTGTAAAGGGGGGTGGAGGTCTTGAGCTACAGAAATGGTTGAATAACAATATGTTTTATGACAATACAGAATCCACATTATACTCTACATGCATACAATTCTTATGACAGCTACAAATATGCCTTATGATAATATCATCAGGCCTTGCCCATTTCCTCACAGTGATATAGGACCCCCTTTAGTGGAGGGATATATATAGGGCTAGTCAGTAGGTACATAGGGCCCCCTTTAGTGGAAAAGTATACAGTGCCCCCTTTAAAAATGAAAAAATACCATCCACCTCTCTCCATTTCCTCCGCTTCTCTCAGAATCCAGAGCAGGCAGCGTGACATCATCACACCGCCTGCTCCGGATGCCACTTCCAGCATGTACTAGGCCATAAGTCTAGCAATAGGCTTGCGTTCTAATACAAACATCATGCCACTTGTGCCACTGCCTGTAAGAGCTGCAAGCCTCTTACACAGGGCTCAATGGCCAGGAGCGGTGGATCTCAGCCGTTGTGCCTTCCCCGCCGCAGTTTGCTGCATCGCTGCAAACTGTAGTGGATCCGCTGGACCACTGCAAGCGATGGTAGAAGCCAGGGAGCGGAGTCTAAGTAAAACCCGGTTTTCACCAGAGCCCGCCGCAAAGCGGGATGGACTGCTGCGGCGGGACACTACCAGGTCGCTTCCACTGGCGGGACTCGCTTGCGGTGGCGTCCAAGGGTGAGCGTGGTACAAAATCGTAAGGCAGAGTCGTAGTCGGGGACAGGCAGAAGGTCAGGACAGGCGGCTGAGGATCGTTGTCGAAGGACGGGAGCTGAACGGTACGGTACACGGAAGAGACAATCACGGCACAAGGAAAGCTTTCTCAATAGGTAAAGAGGCACTAAAGATCCGGCAGTGAGATGAGGAAGAGGCAGGGCTTAAATAGGGTCAGTGCCCGGTGAGACTAATCAACGGTGCACTGTCCCTTTAAATTGAGCTGCAGTAGCGGCAGTAGGAGCGTGTGGCCGAAGCACAGCCGGAGCGCGGCGAGGTAAGTGAATGTGCTCCGGGGGACGAGTGCACCCACGGCCCGATACACGGACCGTGGAACCGCTCGCCCCTGGAGCTGGAGAGCAGGCAGGAAGATAGACGGACTTGTGTGATGTCTAAAGGACTTGTGTGATGTTCCTTAGTCACAGACTACAAATTCCATTTGTAAAGGGGGGTGGAGGTCTTGAGCTACAGAAATGGTTGAATAACAATATGTTTTATGACAATACAGAATACACATTATACTCTACATGCATACAATTCTTATGACAGCTACAAATATGCCTTATGATAATATCATCAGGCCTTGCCCATTTCCTCACAGTGATATAGGACCCCCTTTAGTGGATGGATATATATAGGGCTAGTCAGTAGGTACATAGGGCCCCCTTTAGTGGAAAAGTATACAGTGCCCCCTTTAAAAAGGAAAAAATACCATCCACCTCTCTCCATTTCCTCCGCTTCTCTCAGAATCCAGAGCAGGCAGCGTGACATCATCACACCGCCTGCTCCTGATGCCACTTCCAGCATGTACTAGGCCATAAGCCTAGCAATAGGCTTGCGTTCTAATACAGATATCACGCCACTTGTGCCACTGCCTGTAATAGCTGCAAGCCTCTTACACAGGGCTCAATGGCCAGGAGCGGTGGATCTCAGCCATTGTGCCTTCCCCGCCACAGTTTGCTGCATCGCTGCAAACTGTAGTGGATCCGCTGGACCACTGCAAGCGATGGTAGAAGCCAGGGAGCGGAGTCTAAGTAGAACCTGGTTTTCACCAGAGCGCGCCGCAAAGCGGGATGGACTGCTGTGGCGGGAGTCTACTAGGTCGCTTCCACTGGCGGGACTCGCTTGCGGTGGCGGCCAAGGGTGAGCGTGGTACAAAATCGTAAGGCAGAGTCGTAGTCGGGGACAGGCAGAAGGTCAGGACAGGCGGCTGAGGATCGTTGTCGAAGGACGGGAGCTGAACGGTACGGTACACGGAAGAGACAATCACGGCACAAGGAAAGCCTTCTCAATAGGTAAAGAGGCACTAAAGATCCGGCAGTGAGATGAGGAAGAGGCAGGGCTTAAATAGGGTCAGTGCCCGGTGAGACTAATCAATGGTGCACTGTCCCTTTAAATTGAGTTGCAGTAGCGACAGTAGGAGCGTGTGGCCGAAGCACAGCAGGAGCGCGGCGAGGTAAGTGAATGTGCTCCGGGGGATGAGTGCGCCCACGGCCCGATACACGGACCGTGGAACCGCTCGCCCCCGGAGCTGGAGAGCAGGCAGGAAGATAGACGGCGCCGTCCATGACAATATCCAGAGATTGTCTTTTTGAAACAGATGTATGAGAGTTGCCAGCATTGCTGCAGAGATTAAAGGGATGGGGGATCAGCCTGTCAGTGCTCAGTCCATATGCCGCACACTGAATCAAATTGGTATGCTAGGCTGTCATCCCAGAAAGAAGCCTCTTCTAAAGATCATTCATAAGAAACCCTGCAAGCAGTTCGTTGATGACAAGCAAACTAAGGGCATTGTCATGAGTCGCACCACGGCCTCCATGCCAGGCTGTGGGCCCACTCGTGCTCCTTCTGCCCTGGACCATGGTTACTCAACTCTCTCTCTGCTCCTGTTCTGCTGCGATCCTCTGCTGTGTGCTGACGTGCACATACTTACTCCCCAGGGTATGCGAAATTTGAAGGGACAGTGCACCAGTAATTGGATAATCATCAGGCGTTGATCCTATATCTTGTTACCTGTTCCTCCATGCCTTGCCAGTCCATTTTTGTTTATTAGTGTGAGTCTCTGTTCCTTTTCTGATGATACAGTGTACCTGACCTTCTGCCTTTTGCTATTGACTATGTTGCCTGCTGCCTTACCTGACCTCTCTCCCTGCCCTCGACTACACTCTTGCCTGATGATTCTGAACCATGCTTTACCTGACCACCATTGCAAGCAAGTCACGTCAGGGGTAACGACCTAGGATTCTCTTGCTGCACAGGTCCAACCAGCCTTGCGGTGGGCTCTGGTGAAGAACCAAGAGGCTCCTTAGACTGCTCTTTGGCGTGGCTTAAAGCGGTTTTTCAGAGGATCCACATCCTGAATACCTTGACAGACATGGATTACTGAGTACTGATGGCTGTGGAAGCTACAGTTAAATAAGGGAACAATGAATGTCAACATATAATGTGACATCCTGAAGCAGAGCATGATCCTCTGACCTTTGGAAACTGGTCCACAGGGCAGTATTCCAACATGATAACCACCCAAAATACAACTCCAAGATGTTGTGGTGCTGGACAGGCAAAGACCTAAACCCTATTGAGCATCTGTAGGACATCCTCAAACAGAAGGTGGAGGAGCGCAAGTGATGTCATCATGGAGTGGAAGAGGATTCCGGTGGTATTTTGTGAAGCTCTAGTGAACTCCATGCCCAAGAGAGTTAAGATCGTGCTGGAAAATAATGGTGATCACACAAGATCTTGACACTTTGGGCATAATTTGTCCATTTTCACTTAGGGGTGTACTCACTTTTGTTTCTAGCAGTTTAGACATTAATGGCTCTGAGTTTTTCTAAGGGCACACCAAATTTACAATATTATACAAGCAGTACACTGACTACTTTACATTGTTTCAAAGTGTCATATCTTCAATGTTGTCCCATAAAAAGATATAATGCAATATTTAGAAAAATATGAGGGTTGTACTCACTTTTGTAAGATACTGTAGTAAAAACCAGGGATAGCGTTTAATAGTCTGCACCACATGGTGATCATGCATCAGTGACACTTTAATTAATAATATAGCAGCCTCAACATATGGATAGAATAAAAAATAGCTTTCATCATTAAAATGAGATGAGTGGTTCACTTTTTATTACCAATAAAAACTGCTTGAAATATAAAAACTGGATACAGTACTTCAAATGAAGATAATTATGGTAAAAATAGTAGCACAATCCTTACAGCTGCATTGTGAGTTATAAAATGCAATAGAAGGTTATTTCATAAAACATACACAAAATGGTACATAAGTTATTGAATGCAGATGGATGTGATTATCAGGAAGCATCTGGCATGATAGAAAAAATATATTTTGTGCTGGAAGAAAAAATTCTGTTTACAAAATTAGCTTAACTGTTACGAACCTCACTGGTACCAATTTGTAAACAGACTAAAACAATGTTATAAAGATATTTTTACCAAAACTCCATGATGTCAATTTTTTTGGGGTAAGCTAGCCTAAATCGAAATGTAGGAAGAAAAAAATGGCCTGCACTCAAGTCGATTTAGGCGCTCATGGAAGGGATATTACATCCCAAAGTTACATCAGATTGAAGAAGTCCATAGCTCACCAATGTAGATTTTGATTTTTATATTGCAACAAATTGTATTTACAGACGTTATGTCAATAAAGTGAAATAAAGTGATGTTGAACTGTGACTCAGATATGACATTTCAGTTTATAATAAACCTTAATCATGTAAAGTCACTAATGAATATAAAGCCAATGCATAGTAAGAAAATAGATGATAAAATGTGAATGGAATGGAAAGCAATTGGATGCATATAATGAGGACCTGGTCAGAACCAGCAGATTATATAGGTGCTATGGACCAAATGGAACTCTGTATCGCCAGACAGGGCATGGGAGAAGGTTTTGCTAGGTTTGCTGGTGGTATCAGCTGGTGGTATGGTAGGATTGCCTCATACCACCAGAAAACCTAGCAAAACCTTCTCCCATGTCCTGTCTGATGATACAGTGTTCCATTTGGCTTATAGTACCTATATTCTTTGCTGGTTCTGGCCAAATGCCATAAATAGTTTTTCTATTCAATTCCCTTGCCACTCACAGCTTCTGACTTTGGCACACAAAATGCAGATGAGGAAAAAGTTTGTCAGGTGAGAGTTAACTTTTGAATGCTGCAATAGGGCATACTCTATATATCTCTCTCACATCATCTCTTAAGATCACGCTTAGTTCTCACTCCATCTTGTAAACACTATCCTGCTCTGCTTGCTGCAGAGAATCAAGCATGAACATGTGATAATCACATCATCTCATAACGTCATGCTGAGTTCTCTATGTGTGACACATTGGTCAGCCTGGAGGAAGAAAGACACACAATCAGCTATTACCCTATTTACCACAATTGTCTCTAAATGGATCCTGTTTTCTTTTTATTTTTCTCTTTGTAGTGTGCTTATAGTCCGTTGTTGATGTATAAGCACATTTAGTCTGTTGATAAGCAAAATTATGTGATGATCAGGCTAACACATAACACTTATAGTTTTAAGCACGCCCTGCGAATACATTGGTTTAGGCCGGCCTATCAATATAAAAAAAAAAAAAACGGAAACACGGCCATACTCACAGCCAGGAAGCTGAAATGAGACTGAACACAGCACGGAGGCAGCACAAGCCCCCATGCTACTTAAGAAAAATACCCAGGTGCAGTTAATTGGTGGTAGCCAATACATCTCACCACTAGGGGCCTATCAATATCCCTAATTGCTAACCCCTCGCTTCTAGTCACACACATTTTTGTCACTTTGGCACTCTTAGGCACTAATCTGTATATAGTCGTACTAACTGGGTGGAAGGTTCATCTACTTTTATGTGTACTACCTTATATTTATGGAACATGTATAAACTAAACACTTCTACCTTCGTTTTACCCCTACACCCATATAGGTTATTGTTATTATTATCTATATATATATATTTTTTATTTTTTTTTTTTTATTTTATATATATATATATATATTATATATATATATATATATTATATATATAATATATATATATGTTTAATCTGTTACTAGCTTTTTACTATGTAATGTTTTTTGTCTATATTTATACCCTTTAGAGGCCGTTTACACGGCAATGGTCAAATACCGGTCGGTTTATCCGACCAGTATTTGACCGGCTTGTGCGTCATCACATGGCTGCGGGGGGGGGGGGGTATCTTTTCTCCGCGATGAGTGCAGAAAAGCCCTCCCCCTTCCCATTGACATACACATTTTCCGTCCGAAAACCGCAAGCCGTCTGAAAAATCGGCTGCAAACCCTTTCCATGGGGACATGCTCTTAAATTGTAAAGTGCTGCGGAATACAGTGCTGCTATATAAATAAAGATTATTATTTGTTTTTATGGTAAAGAAAGCTTGTCAACTCTGGATATTGAAACTTTTTTTCTCCAGGTTGAGGGAGAGCCCTTTTGTCTTTTAGTTTTTTTTTTTTTTTACCATACTTTTTGTAGTGGTCATTTATGTACTCATACAAATTAATTCTGATTCCCTGTAGCCAATTCTACTTAACACTAAATAAGCTATTCCATGTCCTTTATCAGTTTTGTTGTGCATCTATTATTTCTAAGCCCGTAACAGTGACATGACTACTGGTTGTTTATAATCTGTAGAGCACAAGACTACAGAGCTGTAACGGTTAAAACATGTCATTAACTTAGATAAACAAACTCCTGTGCTAGAGATAAGCCTCAGCAGGGAATGACTCACCATGACTTAGATAAAAGAGAGAGCAGACAGATATAGTCAATAAGCAAGAGAAACTTGTGCACACTAGCAGTGGATGAAATTTCCTTTATTTCCTGAACAAAGCAGAATCAAAACAGCAATGTGTTTGATAATAGTCTTCATTTGCCTTTCCTTATATGTTAAAAGCTAATCATTGTGGTATTAAAAAAACCTTTTGAGGCAACTAATTGACAATACATGCTGTTAAGTAGTCTATGATCTAAAAAACACTCCAATTCTTTGGGGCTTGTGAACAGCTCAATGGCTGAACAAACATGAACCCAGTAGCTAGCAACTTTGCCATTTATGCTGACTGGGAAAAAGATCACATGTGCAGCTAATTGCTAGAGCAAGATGAAAAACTGCACACCAACTTTAACACCTATTTCACACCAGCATGCAGAAAAGCCACAGTATAATGCATGGGGAGATTGCACAGATGCAAAGTAACCAATAGAACAATCACTCATACAACCTCAGGGCATGAGGGAGGTGGTTGGCGGTACTACAATTGCATATAATAAGGCGATACAAAAGTGTGCCATAAATATAGATACGTGTGGTACACAATGCTGGCTTACAACCTATTAGTGACACCTATGCTATTAGACCAGGCGGGCTGCCCAGCATTTTCTAAGTGTCCAACACAACACTGGCACACTCTGCTCCCACGCACTGTTGGGCAAATAAAAAAGGGCATACGGGGAAAATATTAAATATGAGTTATTAGTTGGTAATGGGGCCCCATGACACAAGCTCACAAGCCTCTTAAACGGCTCCTCAGTTTGTGAGACCCTACACTAACAACTTACAGAAAAAACATACAAAAATGGGACATTACTTACTCAAAAAAACCACTCCAATTCTTTGGGGCTTGTGAACAGCTCAATGGCTTGAACGAGCAGAACCCAGTAGCTAGGAACTTTGCCATTTATGCTGACTGGGAAAAAGATCACATGTGCAGCTAATTGCTAGAGCAAGATGAAAAACTGCACACCAACTTTAACACCTATTCACACCAGCATGCAGAAAAGCCGCAGTATAATGCATGGGGAGATTGCACAGATGCAAAGAAACCAATAAAACAATCACTCATACAACCTCAGGGCATGAGGGAGTGGTTGCCGGAAACTACAATTGCATATAATAAGGCGATACAAAAGTGTGCCATAAATATAGATACGTGTGGTACACAATGCTGGCTTACAACCTATTAGTGACACCTATACTATTAGACCAGGCAGGCTGCCCAGCATTTTCTAAGTGTCCAACACAACACTGGCACACTCTGCTCCCCAGCACTGTTGGGCAAATAAAAAAGGGCATACTGGAAAAATATTAAATATGAGTTATTAGTTGGTAATGGGGCTATGATCTACAAGCAAAACCCAGAGCCTTCTCAACAAGCAATTGTCCCAGTTTTTCATAACCTAGAACGTATAATGCATGTAGATTATCAGTATTTAACTTTAGACTTATCCACAATGAACCTTATTTGCCAAGTACATACCCAAACAAAAGTCTGCTTTCAGTTTATACAGTAAACATCTTCCATATATTGCACTATAGTACATAGTTTAGTATCATCTGCAAAAGTAGAAATATTGCTATTAGTGCTAATCCCTATATTATAACACCTACTTTTCCCGATGTACAAATGTCTAAATGAGAGACAAACATGATTGGCATTAACATGGGTAATTCTGAACATCATATTTAAAAAATATCAAGTTAAAAGCAGAGCATGATAAAAAAAAAAGGTGCATAGAGCTAAAATTGCAAAAGTAGCAACTATTTTTATTAGATTATGTCTGCCTACAGTTATAATTTGCATAACAATTAAACTCAGTATTGTTAGGGATTACTGAACAAATCTGTTTTTTTTTTAAGGAGTTACTTTTTTTTACTTTGTGATGTATGTTACAAGATAGTTCATCCCTAGCATCCTCCTGTACATACTGTATAGGTTTATAGTCCCATAGCCTGTAGATATTAAACAGAGTCTTTTTCAGGAGTTTATAATTTTTTTCCTTCTATGTAAATAAAGCTTATTTCGTATATGATTAAAAGATTTCTAACTTTTTAACAAGGTTGAATAAGTATCAAAATAGCACACTCTGCTCACTTAATTTTCTACACAAGATAACATTTTTCATTGTGCACAACCCATAAAATATTTCAGTATTGATGGAAGAATAGCTACTTAAAATTTAAGAATATGTCTACTGACATGTACATTGAGAGATTACTTATCATTATGTGGTCTAGTTGTCTTTATTATTGTCGTAATGAGATTTCTCTTTATGGTTAGAAAATAATAGTGAAATATTGGAAGTCAGCTAACATTTCCTTGGTGAAGGAATGGAAAAAGCAAATAATTCATCTTACATATGATGAAAAACATATTTTGTGCAGAAAGAAATTGGATAAATTCTCTCAATTATGGGCTTCATGGAGTAACTCCCTAAATAAACATTTCAAATTTGCAATTCAACTAAGTTTTAAATCTTTTTTCAAGTTTTTTCTTTTAGAGAGTAGGAGGAAAGGGACACGGAGGCTGGTAAAGAAGCAGATAATTTAAAGGGTTTGTCCACCTTCCATTTTTTAATGGGCAGTATGTAGCTGATGCTGGAAGAAGAAAAAAACTAATCTTTAACATTCCATTACTTCCAGCAAAGTAACTGTTAGTCCTCTCTGTCATTCTTCAGGCTCTGGCCAAACAGAACTTCATCACTGCAGACTTTGGCTGGCTGAAGAGGTCATGTGACTGTCCCCGATGTCACTGTTTGTAAATCAACACTTATGAATCTCGGCGCGTCGGAGGGCACGTTTTTGAGTGCTCGAACGTGAAAGCTGCTCCTTATGTATGTCAGCGCCTGAGGTGCGCTCATACATGCAGTGTAAAGTTCACCGTGCCTCGCCAGTGTGCGAGGCGCAGTGAGAAACTTAGGCGCAGTGCGGGACTGCGCCTAAGATTTGCCGCCCGAAGAGGTGCGCTCATACATGCGGTGAAAAGTTCACCACGCCTTGCCAGTGTGTGAGGCGCAGTGCGGGATTTAGGCGCAGAAGGACTGAGCCTAATATGTATTCCGATTCGAGACAGGCTGGAAATGAGCAAGAAATCATTAAACATTTTACTGAGTAGCAAAAAGAGTTGTCTTTCAAATGAATGAATGAATAAGGGCATGTCCCCACGTCACAGGTTTTCGGACGGTTTTTCAGCCAGTTTGCGGTTTTGCAGACCGCCTGAAAAACCGGCCGAAAATGAGCACAATTGTGCTCTATGGAAAACCCGTGCAGCAGTCCCCACTGCACGGGTTTTCCGTTGGGCGGTTTTGCCGCCCGCGGGCCACTCAAAAGGCATTGAGCATGTTCATTCTTCCGTCCGGTTTCCGGACGGAATATAAACACCTCAATGGGAGGGGGGAGGGCTCTTCTCCGCTCATCGTGGAGAAAAGCCGTCCCCCCCGCGGCCGTGGGCAAGGCCGCAAAACAGGACAAATACCGTCCGGCAAACCGGCCGGTATTTGTCCTGTGCCGTGTGAACGCAGCCTAAAGAGAAAAATCAAAGCTGTCTAAAAACGATTAAATGTAGTGAAAAAGTGGATCATTAAAAATTAAAGTGAAAATATATAACATCGCTCAAGAAATAAATCTCAGCTCTCAGCTCCGTGAGGCATGGAGTATTAATCAAAGAAATCGTTTTTATTAGATGTAAAACATTATCTGAAAAAGAGCTCAAACCTTCTAAAAAATACATTAAAAAAACACTAACAAAAAATCAATAACGGCGCAACATCAGTAATTGGGATATTGAAAATTGCCGGAAATACAGTAATTCAAATTCTGTAAGCTCTTCTCATTGGTGGCATAAACCAACAATCAGAATAGGAGCGACAAATAAACCCATTATAACCTATGGAGAAGTATTGACCAATCAAATGAAAAGGCGGGACAGTTCAAAATACAGTAAAAAATGCAGAAAAGAGCTGATTGGTTAAACTAGCAGGCGCTTGGCTATCCCGGCCAATCAGAGTGCGAGCTACTTTGTTCCATTGTAGTCTATGGAGATATCGGGGCAATTAAATCTCGGCTCTCAGCTCCGTGCGGCATGGAGTATGATTAAAAAAATCGTTTTTATTAGGTGTAAAATATGATCTGAAAAAGAGCTAAAACCTTCTATAAACATACATCGATCAAATCCCTAACAACGCGGTTGTCGCCGAGACCGGTGCGACATCAGGAATTGGGATATTGTAACTCGCTGGGAAATACAGTAATTCAAATTCTGTAAGCGCTTCTCATTGGTCGGCAGAAACCAACCAATCAGAATAGGAGCGACAGTGAACCATTATAACCTATGGAGTAGTTTTGACCAATCAAATGAAAAGGAGGGACAGTTCAAAATACAGTAAAAACGGCAGAAAAGAGCTGATTGGTTGAGACCAGGCGGCAGATATGAATCCACCAATCATATGTAGTGCGTCTATTTTGAGTGGAGCAAGAAGGCGCGATAGAGGGGCGTCCTAAAAGTTATTACTATCTATGGGAAATATTCTAGTACTGTGAATGGTTGGGGGGAAGAGGGGCTCATCCTGCTTAGTCAATCAGCGGGTGAGCTACTTGTCTCATAGCGTTCTATGGGGAAAAGAAGTGCAGAGCGAGCTCTGTTTGTGATTGGCTAAGTTAAAAGAGGCGCGATTATTTGGGCTAATGGGAGAGCGAGCGACGCTTTTTTATGGGTTTTCTAATGCAATCTATAATAAAACTGTACATGCCAGAAATCAAATGATGAGACTCACGAAGTTGTATCGATCTCTATATAAAATACTTTACTGTATTTTGAACTGTCCGCCTTTTTCATGTGATTGGTCAATACTTCTCCATAGGTTATAATGGTTCACTGTCTCTCCTATTCTGATTGGCTGGTTTATGCCAACCAATGAGAAGAGCTTACAGAATTTGAATTACTGTAATTCCCGGCAATTTCTAATATCCATATACCTGATGTTGCACCAGTGACGGCGACAAACGTGTTGTTATTAATAATATTAATATATGTTTATAGAAGGTTTTAGCTCTTTTACAAGGAATGTTTTACACTTAATAAAAACGATTTATTTACTGATACTCCATGTCGCACGGAGCCGAGATTTCAGTGCCCCCATCTCTCCATAGACTACAATGGCACAAAGTAGCTAGCGCTCTGATTGACCGGGATAGCCAAGCCCCGCTAGTTCAACCAATCAGCTCTTTTCTGCCTTTTTAACTGTATTTTGAACTGTCCCGCCTTTTCATTTGATTGGTCAATACTACTCCATAGGTTATACTGGTTCACTGTCGCTCCTATTCTGATTGGTTGGTTTCTGCCGACCAATGAGAAGCGCTTACAGAATTTGAATTATTGTATTTCCCGGCAATTTCCAAGATCCTAATTCCTGATGTAGCACCGGTGACGGCAACAAACGCGTTATTAGGGATTTTTATTTATGTATGTTTATAGAAGGTTTGAGCTCTTTTTCAGATAATGTTTTCACCTAATAAAAACGATTTTTGGAATCATACCCCTTGTCTCACAGAGCTGAGAGCTGTGTACTGTTGTAACAGTCGACCTAGAGCACATTTTGCCCCAGTCCATTACGTTCTCGCTTCACTTTGCCTCCTCCGGCTCATTCAGACCAGCTTCAACTAGGTCTGCCTGTCGAAGCTGTTGAGCGCTGCAATGCGCTGCACTTTGCCGACCCGCGATCATGCATGCCTCGGAGTATTCGAATGTGGTGTGTCCCGCCCCAGAACGCCCACACCGCGCCCATTGCACGCCCCTTCATGTGATGCGCATCCGAAAGTGGCGAAGGTTGCGCCTAACACCGCATCACTGCTTCTGACAGGGGATTCGGATCAGTGAGGCGCCATTTTCCCCAGAAAACAGGTGCAACTCCCGATCATACATATCGCCCTATAAGTCATAATGTCGAGCAGGGCCACATGGCTACTACAACCAATCACAGGCTGTATCTGTGACGTTCCATTAGGCCAAAGCCAGAAGACAACAAAAGACCAGCAGACAGGACTGGAAGGCACATCATTGAAATTAATGGAATCAATTTTCCAGCCTTGGTTACATACTACACATTAAGAAAGGGGAGGTGGAAAACTTCTGTAAGAAATTACTTCTACACAGCAGAGGTAGAACATGTTGTAAAAACATAAGTCTATGGAAACTGCCGGGTGGGTTTTGGACGTGTTTTGGGCGTTTTTTAAATTTTTTTGCACGTTTCCACTGCAAAACCGTCCAGTGGGTTAAACAAGGCATTTAGATCCCACGTAGTGGGTGTGTTTATTACTGGCCATTTTTAACCAGTTAATATTGTTTTTCAAATTGATGAAGCAACATGCCACCCAAGCAATCTGACTAATTAATGAGGTGAGTTTCTATAATTTTATTTTAATGGGAAGAAAAATTTTTTAAAAAAAAGCTTTTTTTAAAAAAAAAATAAATTTTTTTTTTGACCATTTGATCATCGAATGAGCAGTCGCATGCCATAGGGTCAGCATAGGTCAGTACGTTTAAACTTTTTGGTCCAGTTGCATTAAATGCGTTCATCATTGGTTAGTGCATTTAAACATTTTTGTTCAGTTGCATGCCATGCGGTCATTATTGCTCAGTATGTTTAATCTTTTTGTTGCAGTTGCATGCCATACAGTCATCGTTGATCAGTACACTTAATTTTCTAAGGTGCAATTGCATGTCGTGCGGTCATCATTGATCAGCATGTTTAATTATTTGTGTGCAGTCGCATGCCATGTTGTCAGCATAGATCTTTACAACTAAAGTTTATGTTGCACAATATACATATATTTTTATTGATTTTACTGAATTATAGTGTTATTTTCTTGCTTTCTTTTTGTTTCAGGTACATATTTGACCAGAGCTCTGGTATAAGCGTACCTAGGACTACAGTAATCGCATCTTGAATGGGATGATGTTTGTGAGATGCTGTACCCGAGTGACTACCCGAGTGACTACTGTCACCATTTGGAACTCAGAATGCTTTGATTGTCTTAATGACTGAATTTATTAGGCTAATCATTTTATAGGCTATCAATCTATTGCCAACAGATGTCAAAAAGTGGTAGAAGAGTGGGCGTGACTGCTTCCTGAAATGGCAATGTTTGGGGGAAAATAGTGAGGCCTCTCCCTTCCATTGACCAAAGATGCCATATCATGAGGAGTTGGCATTCATCCTACCTCAGTGTTTACTCCGCTAGTAATAAATTATAATTTATGTAACAGTTGTTCAATGATTATAACATACAGCATTATTAATCATTTATTAATTTGGTCCAGAGGTCATCTGGAAATGTGCGCATACCAATGGCGCCGGTCCCTACAGCAGAAGAATGCCAGCAAATGGAGAGGGAAACCACCCCATTTATGGCCGCCTCAACCACCCACAAAGCAGAGTGGGTAGATGTCCTGGCGGGACCTTCATGGGTGAACTCTCCATACTCCGGGTCCCCTATGGCATCCCCTTCTGCAGCAGCGCTCTCTGCAGCAACGCCTTCTGCAGCAGCACCCTCTGTAGCACCAACAACATCTTGCGTTGCTGCTGTTGCCATCCAAGAGGCCACCCCAAGGTCATGGGCCCACAGCCCCCCACACACCTCTTCTACCTGACAAGTCAGCAACAGAACCCACTGTGGAAGGTGCAACTTTTCCACATGCCCTTATTAGTCGAGTACAGTACGAACTCCAACAGACTGAACCTTCTTCCCAGCCCTCTGTACCTCCACAACCCCTCCTACCACCACCTCCACAACCGATTTATGCAGCAACCCCCACCTCCTCAACCTATTATACCACCTCAACTTCAATACCTGGTTACTGCTGCAGGTGCAAGGTTTCACCTGTATCAACACCACCAATACCACATGTGAGGAAAATTCACTCACAAATGACAAGTCATCCCCCCTCCAACTTCATAACTCAAGTCACTCAGGTTGCAGATATCCCCCACCACCAACTCACACAGGAAGCCTCAATTAGGAATGGCCTTCCATAGGAGGCCAGCCCCAGTAGGGGAGACCAGTGCAAAAAAGGATCCTCATTTCCATTAATTAGCACCTGAAATACATGTGCTCTCTCAGACCTGGAAAACAAAGACTTGGCCAGACCCAGCGGCCCCAATATTTCATAAAGATTTAAGGTAGAGCCGTTCATAACAGGTCAAACCCGGTCTCCTATTTTAAAATATGAAGCTTTCCACCCGTCCCGCTGCCACTCCCACGGTTCTAGACTGCAGGGTAAGGCAAAAACACAAAGCTGGCCTTAGGAAGCCTATAGGATAGGCATGCCTGGTACCAGGGCGTAGCTTAGGCCCATCTGGTTCTGATGGTGCCACTGGCTCAGTTCTGTCCCAATGCCCTGCCGCAGTATGGCACATTTTGTGTTTAAGCCCAAAAGCTGGTTGACCCAATATGGAGGAGTTTGTAGTACGTCCCAGGGGTGTGGAGGGGGGTGCGACATGGGCCGACCCAATACTGTATAAGCTGAAGCCCAGGCTTGAACAACTGTTGCTTTCAGGAGGGGTTGTATCCAGGGGCGTTGCTAGGGTCCTAAAACATCCGGGGCTCGGGCCCTTTGTGTTTTTCCCGCCTCATTGTGAACTGCGGATATTTTTTTACCGAGAAAAACCTTCTGTTCCTGTCATTAATTTTCTGCACATCCCACACAGATCCAGTCCATCTCCTCAGCAGTCACTGTACAGTAAAAATCACCAATGACAAATTTACTTTTTCAGAACTTCTCACCTTCATATGACAATACCCCTAAACAGTCACCAAATAATCCACCGATACATGGAGCAAATCTACCAGACAAGTGATTGTGACTAAAAACACTCCTACAAAACCAAGACCCAAAACTATTACTACTTAAGGCTCAAATAATCCTGCCAGACCCTGACCGAACGCGACCCCCACATGTGACTACCAGCTGTACACAGGCTATGATTACATATACCACCGCCATACAGGGGCCAGATAGTGGTAGATACTAGTTGTATGTAGACTCTGCAGACATATAAGTGCTTACACTGCAGTTACATTTAGTAACTCACCGGTTTCGTGTGTTCTGATGTGCGTAGTTCAGTTTGCCATTTCTTTGACTTCCGGTTCACAGCTTCATGCTGATTGCTCCCGGCCAATACTCGTCCCTGAGGATTTGGACACAAATATCTTAGAATCCTCACATTTCCAGCAACTCCTTAATTTTAGGTATGAGCAGTCCCCTCATTTAGGTATATAGGGGCACTGAAGCAGTATATGGGGCCACAGGCAGGTATATGGGCCACAGCAGGTATATGGGGGCCACAGGCAGATATGGGGGCCACAGGCAGTATAGGGGCACTGAGGCAGAATATAAGGGCACTGAGGCAGAATATAAGGGCACTGAGGCAGTATATGGGGGCACTGAGGCAGTATATAAGGCACTAGGCAGGTATAGGGGGGCACAGCAGTATATGGGGGACAGGCAGTATATGGGGGCCACAGGCAGTATATAGGATCATTGAGGCAGTATATGGGGCACTGGCAGTATATGGGGCACTGAGGCAGTATATGGGGCACAGGCAGTATATGGGGCACTGAGGCAGTATATGGGGCCACAGGCAGGTATATGGGGCCAAAGGCAGTATATGGGGCACAGGCAGTATATGGGGCCACAGGCAAGTATATAGGGTCAATGAGCGTATGGGTGATATAGGGGCCAAGGCAGTATATGGTATTGAGGCCGTATATGGGGGCACTGAGGCAGTATATGGGGCCACAGCACGTATATAAGGGCACTGAGGCAGTATATTGGGGCAATGAGACAGTATATGGGGGCCACAGGCAGGTATATGGGGGCACAGGCAGGTATATAGGGGCAACAGGCAGGTATATAGGAGTGGGGGCCACAGGCAGGGATATGGGGGCCACAGGCAGGGATATGGGGGCACAGGCAGTAAATGGGGGCACAGGCAGTAAATGGGGGCACTCCGTCCTCTTCAGCCCGCGCTCCTCCGGCAGCTCCTCGGGCGCACGGCCTATGACGCGCTGTACGCCCGAGGACAGGCAGCGTCGCGGTGTAGGACCTGCGGGTCCGACACTGTCTGCGGGGCAGGGAGCGCTCGCTCTCTGCTCCGCAGAAGCCCTCAGCTGTGTGTGCGTCCAGCGGATGCACATGCAGCTGAAGAGCCAGTCGGTGCTCCAGGCCCAGCACAGAGGCCTGGAGCCCGGGAGGCTCGGGGCACAGGGGGTTTTATTCGGGGCCCGAGCCCCGAATAAAACAGCCTAGCGACGCCCCTGGTTGTATCTGACATCAGCATTCTAGAAGCACCCACACAGAAGCAAGGCCACATTAGCCCCCCATGTGGGCGCAAAACCAAGCCAACCTCAGGTAACTAGACACATCTTACTGCCTCTGTTTGTAACCATACTTATATTTGCACCTCTGACCGATGTCTGTATAGTATTGTATATATTGTCTGTCTAGTGCGCCCTCCAAAGCGAATTAAATCTATAAACTTTAATCTGAGCTAGTCAGTCTTGATAATTGAACTCACCCGCCCTATTACTCGGTCTTTAAAATATAGCTACCCCAAGGCTGGTTCCTGGCCTTGTTGTAATTTGGTAACGGACCGGTCTTATAACCAAACGAGGAGCTGGTGGCAGTTTTTTTGGTCCTGGCAGAGAACCATTTAAGCAGCATGGGTAAACGGATCTCTCCCAGCTGTTGTGGACGAGTAGGGTGTCCTCTTGCACACCCTGGGTCTTCCTGTGCCGGTGTGGACAGGGGTTGACTGTGAAACGGTATCTGGCTGACCTTGCCACGATACTCCCCAAGTCAGGCCGTCGACCCTCGAGTGGGCCGGCGGAGGGTTTTCCTGACACCACAGCATTGGGTAACCACATCTCTCCCAATTTCAACTTGGTACATCATTTTCTCCCTCCCATTTTCCACCCAGCTATGAGGACTTAATTTTTGGGGTTCTTAATGGTTTTAATTTAAATTTTTATAATTTTCACTTTAGTAATTGGTTTTGGGGTTGTTGGTTGAAGGGTTAATAATTGTTTTGTTACTTATATTAAAAAATATATTAAATTATATTTCTTACACTTTGAACCTTGTTTTGTGTTATTGCTTTCTAAATTATATACAGAAACAATTCTAGAAATAAGTAGGTCTTGCTTCTAATATAAATTCAACCATATTTGCAGTTTTTTTTAATTCATTGATACAAATTAGAGAAAAAAAGAAGAAAATATAAAATATTATAAAATTGTAATTTGGAGTATCAATGAATTTAAAAAAGGAAACAAATACAAAGACAACAAAAAATCGAGGTATCAAGAAAAAAAAATATTTTTGGACAACAAAAGATAATAAGATAACAAAAAAAAAGATTTGAAACCAAAACATCTCCCACTGTGAAGATCGGGGCCTAGTCTGTATTTGGTTACTAGAGACAGACAGGAAACATGGTAAAATCATAATCAGTCAACAATGCTGGAGAGAGCGAGGATGGATGCAGGCAAATTGCTGGCGCACGGCGCCATGGGGACTCGTGAAGTGGTCAGTGAAAGTTTCCCTCACACGGACCGCTGTAGTTGAAGAATTGCCTACTTGCAAAAACAATATGAAATTAATAAAAATGGACTGTGCCTCCTCTTCCACATCAAGGTGGATTTCATAGTACTGTACATAATTATATAAGACACAGGTCACTTTCATTAAAAATCCACAGTTTCCACCTTCGACTGCAGTTGACCAGTGAAAACCCTCCACTTAGCAGACAGAATACAAAATGTGCATTCAACAAATTTTAGTGCACAGCTTAAACGGGCATTAAATACCCATCTCTGCACATCCAGTCCTCTCTGAGGTTATGGCTGCAGCATGTTGGTCATTAAAGGGAATGCCTCATCTGTGACCATCACATAGGGGACAACATGAGATGTTCCAGGCAGTACAGTAGGTGATAGTACTGATTCTGCAGCTCTGTATGACCAAATTGTGATGTTAACAACTCCTGGGATTCCCTAGTACTGCCATAGGTGCCAACTTCAATGGCAACAGACTTTAATTATGCATCATCCACTGCCATCAGGACAACTGAAAAATATTTTTTTTATTTTTAAAATAAAGATCCTGAGTGCTGCTGCACTCGTATGTGCTTCCTGTCGACAGCACCCTTGCTGTTTGGGAAATCGGCTACAGATTTAAAACTTCAGTAATCTGTAGCCAGAGCTCCGGAGAGTGCTAGGTTCCACAATTGGTTGCTGCCAGATCATTTCGCAAGTATTACACACAATCTTGGCAATGGTGGATTTACCAACCCAGAACTGCAGGTGTAGGGAACTGTAGCACTCTCCAGTTACCAGAAACCTAACCCCCCCAAAAAAAAAATATATTGTCATTTGTCACTTCAAAGGAGGTGCAGTGGGCCCTGACAGCCACCAAGCCCACTGTCCCTGCCTACTTGGCGTGCTGCCCTAGGCGGCAGACCCCAACTGGACGACAGCCCCTATGCTGCTAAGTGCAGGGCCGTCAGGGAAACTCAAAATCCAACAGTCCAGGTCAGTCACAGTACGGGAACGTATATGCCAAGCCGGGTCCAAACACGGTCAGGAGCACAGTACAAAGTCGGAGGCAAAGGCGAGGTCAGGAAGCGAGCCGAGATCAGAAATCAGGAGAGCAAATACAAACAGGAAACACAGGAAGAAGCAAGGGGAAATCTTTCTCAGGCAAGGACTGAGAGAAATGAGGGAGTTTAAATGAGGAACCCATAGCCCGCCCCAGCAGACGATTGGTGCGGCCTCCGGGCCCTCCTATTGGCCAGTGCGACACACCCTCTGACTTGATTCAGAGCTGAGCTGTAACTCCTAAGCTCATCAGCCTGGCCTCTCTCCCTGGGTGTGTCAACTGACTAGAGGGATTAACCCCTACCGTGCCTTGCTGCTTCACGGCGGAAACGTGTGCCGTGACAGTACCCCCCTTTTAGGAGGGGCCACTGGACCCTTCCCTGGTTTGGGTTTGTCCTGGTGAGAGTCGTGGAATTCCCTGATCAGAGATTCAGCATGGATGAACCTGGCCGGAACCCACGACCTCTCCTCCGGACCATAACCCTTCCAATGGACAAGGTACTGCAAGGACCTCTGCACTCTACAGGAGTCTATGATGCGGGTGACTTCATATTCCAACTGACCCTCTACACTAACCGGATGAGGGGGTATCGAAGGTGAAGTCGGAGATGGAATATACCTTTTTAATAGTGACTGTGAAAAACGTTATGAACCAGGAGGGTGGTAACTTTAAAACGGTATGGGCCCCTGGTTCACCACTTCCTGCACCACATAAGGACCCACAAATCATGGAGCTAATTTACCGCAAGGCACTTTTAGGCGAAGATTTCGGGTGGACAACCAAACTTTATCCCCCACAACAAAACCACTAGAGCAAAGGCGACTTTTGTCACTCTTTCTTTTTTGAATGCTCTGGGCGTTGACCAAGTTCTTCTGAACTTGGGCCCAGACTGTGCACAGATCTTTAACGATAGCATCCACCCCATTGTGATCGGACATAGCGCTGGATAAAGATGCATGTCTCGGATGAAAACCATAGTTGCAAAAAAACGGAGAGACCTCAGATGAACTATTATCCTGATTGTTAATCGCGAATTCTACTAATGGTAAGTATTTAACCCAATCCGCCTGTTGATCAGAGAAAAAACAGTTTTGGTGTAACGGTTTGGTTCACCCTCTTCGTCTGCCCATTAGTCTCAGGGTGGAAAGCCGAGGAGAAGGATAGAGTGATACCCAGAGCCTTACAAAGAGATCTCCAGAAATTGGACACGAATTGGACCCCTCTGTCAGAAACAATATTCTCGGGTAACCCATGTAGTTTGACAATGTGTTTGATGAAAAGCTCGGCAAGCTTCTTGGACGACGGCAAACCTCTTAGTGGAACCAAATGATACATCTTACTAAAACGATCCACCACCACCCAAATGACCGTCTTACCCTCAGTGGTAGGAAGATCAGTCATAAAGTCCATGGATATGTAAGTCCATGCATGCTCGGGTGTGGGAAGAGGATAAAGTTCCCCAGGAGGACGAGTTCTGGGAACTTTTGCCCGAGCACAAATGTCATACGCTGCCACGTAGACCTCCACATCCCGATACAGAGAAGGCCACCAGTAATTGCAAGAGATGAGCCTCTTTGTGCAAGAAACTCCGGATGTCCTGATAATACTGAATCATGCAATTCCTTTAACAAGCGTAGGAACAAAGGGTGACATGTATGAATCTCGCCACGTCGGAGCGCATGTTTCCGCCAGGAAAATTGCGCCTCATGTGTGTCGGTGCCGGGGTGCGCTCATACATGCGGTGTAAGGTCCGCCGCGCCTCGTCAGTGTGTGAGTGCGGGACTTAGGCGCAGTGCGGGACTGCGCATAAGATTCACCGCCCCACGTAGTGCGATCATACATGCCGTGTAAAGTCCGCCGCGCCTCGCCATAGGTTATAATGGGACACTGTCGCTCCTATTCTGATTTGCTGGTTTATGCCGACCAATGAGAAGAGCTTAAACAATTTTAATTACTGCATTTCCCGGCAATTCTCTATATCCCAATTCCTCATGTAGCGCCGGTCTCGGCGACAAACGTGTTGTTAGGGATTTGATTGATTTATGTTTATAGAAGGTTTCAGCTCTTTTTCAGATAATATTTTACACCTAAATAAAAGATTTTTTTAAATCATACTCCATGCCGCACGGGCGAGAGCTGAGATTTCATTGCCCCGATCTGTCCATAGGCTACAATGGGACAAGTAGCTCGCGCTCTGATTGGCCGGGATATCCAAGCCACCGCTAGCTCAACCAATCAGCTCTTTTCTGCATTTTTACTGTATTTTGAACTGTCCTGCCTTTGATTTTGATTGGTCAATATTTCTCCATAGGTTATAATGGGTTCCCCTGTCGCTTCTATTCTGTTTGGGCCAGGATTGCCAAGCCCCCGCTAGCTCAACCAACCCAGCTCTTTTTTTGCATTTTTACTGTATTTTGAATGTCCCGCCTTTGATTTTGATTGGTCAATACTTCTCCATAGGTTTTAATGGGTCACTGTCTCTCCTATTCTGATTGGCTGGTTTCTGCCAACCAATGAGAAGCGCTTACAGAATTTGAATTACTGTATTTCCCAGCAATTTCCAAGATCCTAATTCCTGATGTAGCGCCGTTCTGGATTTTTGGAAAGTGATTTTTTTCTTTTTTTTTTTTAAGGTTTGAGTGCTTTTTCTGATAATGTTTTACACCTAATACAGGCGATTTTTTGGGAATCACACTCCATGCCGCACGTCGCTGAGAGCCGAGTTTTCTGTTGCGATCTTCTATATGTTTCCTCTCATGTTCCGTTCTCGCTTCACTTCACCTCCGCCGGATCATTTAGACCAGAATCAACCAAGTCTGCCTGTCGGAGCCGGCGAGCACTGCAATGCCCCGCACTTTGCCGACCCACGATCGTACATGCCTCGGAGTTTTGGAGCGCGCCGCGTCCCGCCCCGGAACGCCCATATCGCACCCATTGCACACCCCTTCATGTGAGGCGCCGCCATAAGTGGCGAAGGCTGCGCCTAACATCGCATCCCTGCGTCCGACAGGGGATTCGGGCCGGTGAGGCGTAGGATACGCCAGAAAACAGGCGTAAATCCCGTTCATACATGTCGCCCAAAGACTCTAGACGCAGGACAATTAGCAGGTCTCATGTCCTGGTGTGTCTTAATCTCAGTGGCTAAATCGGGGGACATGGCCGAGACAATTGCCTCCTTGGGTAATATAAGTACTTGATCCTCCCAAGGTGAGTGACTGGCACAGAAGCTTCCAGATATCGCGTCAGCTTTATCATTTTTAGTTCCTGGAACCATAGGTAGACATTTTTCAAAACACTGTTTTCCCCACCTAATTAATTCTCCAGAACTCCAACCAATAACCTGGTTGTATCTCTGAAGCCAGGGAAACCCCAAAACAACATCAGCGGGTAAGCCCTCCATGATAAAGAGTGTACATTTCTCCTTATGCATAGACCCAACTAGCACCTCAAGTTCTGTGGTGCAATACTGAATAATGCCCTTAGCCAACGGGGTAGAATCAATAGCCACAACCCGCATGGGATCCGATAGAGGCCTCAAGGGAAGGCCCAGACGCTTAGCGAATGAGGTGTCCACAAAATTGGAAGCAGACCCTGAATCTACAAAAGCACTCCCGGATTCACACAAAGAAAAATATGAAATTTTCACTGGCAAAAACAACTTTTTTGATACCATAGGGAATACCTGTTCGCCTAGGTGACTTTCCCACGATCCACCTAGGCGCTGGAGTTTTTCCAGCCCGGACCTCTTTTTAGGACACTCACCGATGCGATGACTTTCTCCGCCACAGTAGAAGCACAAGGGTGCGACGTGAGGTCCTGCGGTCACTGGCAGTACCCGTAGACGAGGCCCCTACCTGCATAGGCTCCTCAGGGGGTATCACCACACTTGAAGTTTCTGGAGCGGTGGCAGAACGGAGTAGTGGAGTAAGGCGGAACAATGGAGAAAGGGCCTGCTCCCGATGTCTCTCCCTAAACCGTCTGTCTAATCGGACTGCCAAAGTGATGGCGTCGTCCAGAGTGCCCGGAGTAGGATAGGCCCCCCAACATGTCCTTAACAGGTCCAGCCAATCCTACCCGGGAAATGGCACCTGAGGGCTGGGGTTCTTCACCCCAAAGGAACGCACCAGTGACGAAAGTCAGAGGCGTACTCCTCTACAGTCCCTTACCCTGCCTTAAGGTGGGGAGCTGAGTTTCGGCCACCGCCTCCCTATCAGGTCGTCGAAGAGAAGTCCCAAAAGAGACAAAAAATCTGTCTACAGAAGACAATTACGGTGAGTCAGGGGGTAGTGATAATGCCCCCCTGGGGGAACCTTGGAGAAGGACATGACATTCCTACTCTCTGTTTCCTCTTTACCAAGGTACGTGGCGAGTCGAAAAAAACAGCCGACCATCCCTCCCTAAAAGTCAGAAAAGTCCTCTTGTCTCCCGAAAACCTATCGGGTAGCTGAATGGGGGGTTCCTTCGAAGGGGAAAGTGATGTCGGAAGGTTCCCACCATGTGAGGTACTCTGGGAGGCCTATTGGTGCTGTACCCTCAGTGCCAGGTTTTGGACTAACTGGGTAAGTCCCTGCATCTGCTCCACCAGTGCAATCATGGGTTCATGTACCTGGGGAGCATAAATTTTAGGGCCTGAGAAAATGTCCACGTCAGAGGAGGTTTCAGAGGGCCCTGACTGCCACCCAGCCCACTGTCCCTGCCTACTTGGCATGCTGCCCTAGGCGGCAGACCCCAACTGGACGACAGCCCTTACCCTGCTAAGTGCAACTGTCCGGGTCAGTCACAGTACGGGAACGTATATGCCAAGAAACGTAAGCCAAAAGAGTATAGTCAAAAAGCAAGCCGGGGTCCAAACACAGTCAGGAGGGCAGTACAAAGTCGGAGGCAAAGGCGAGGTCAGGAAGCGAGCCGAGGTCAGAAATCAGGAGAGCAAATACAAGCAGGAAACACAGGAAGAAGCAAGGGGAAACCTTTCTCAGGCAAGAACTGAGAGAAATGAGGGAGTTTAAATGAGGAACTTAGAGCCCGCCCCAGCAGACGATTGGTGCGGCCTCCGCGCCCTCCTATTGGCCAGTGCGACACACCCTCTGACTTTATTCGGAGCTGAGCTTTAACTCCTAAGCTCATCAGCCCACCCTCTCCCTCGGTGTGTCGACTGACTAGAGGGATTAACCCCTACCGTGCCTTGCTGCTTCACGGCGGAAACGTGCGCCGTGACATCATTATTGAAAACATAGACCAGTAAACAGCTTTATGATTGAAAAACAATTCGAATCACCATTTAGATAACATGACCATACTATAAACAACAAAATAGTTATTGTGAGGGAAAACATACCGCAAAGTTATGAGAAGTCTGTTGGTGGAATTCATGGCTGAACACATCCATGTTTCCTGTCTGCTGATATGTGGACCCACATTATCCACAAGCTTTTCGAAGGCCTCAATTGACATTCTTGTGAACTCGAAAATTTTTTCAGTTCACAAAAAAGAATTAAAATCAATATATGGTATTTGCTATACATAAATGGAAATACAGTGATATCATTGCATTAATATAGCCTTTATCAGGTAAAAGACAACAGTTTATACCTTCTCAATTCTGAATACAATTGTTCAATTTGTCCTTGTTCGTACCGCGGCTCATTTATTGGCTGGACTGAGTAGCAACGTCTTTCAGCAGCCTGTACAGATAAGCGACTTTACAATTTTAGTGACAATTAGAGATGGGTGAATTGATTTTAACGAAGTAGAATTCGTTTAGAATTTCAGGAAAACTTCGGTTCTGAATGAAGTCGAAGTTTGGGGTACGTCGCGTGAACGAAGCTGCTTTTGATTGATAAAATGGCTGCGAGCACATGTCGTTACATGGGGCAAAGAACCTGGGAGAAGAAGGGAATAGCCACATGACATGTGGAGAGATGAAGCCAATCAGAAAAGGCGGGTTCTGTGATGTCACAGCACTATATAGTCCGGGCGGGGCCCGCGGAGCTCATACCGCTCTCACTGTACTGAGCAGGGAAGGTGCGCCACGGCTGCTTATGTTTATCTCTTACTAAAGAATTCATTTTTATACAGCGATTTTTGGGGGGTGTCACAGCTTGTCTCAGAGACTGCTTCTCTTACGTTCTAATTCTGATTTTGTGGGGTATTGGAACTGAAGTCCAGTGTGCGTTCAATGCAGCTGCATATACATTTTAATGCTATCTGCTCACAAGCACATTGGAAAATCCAAGAGTTATCTAAGACTATTCCTGTTGTATTCATTTAAAGAAACAGCGTTTTTTACAATCCAAATACCACTTCATTTTTGGTTGCTCATTTCTTTTAGGCAATTTTTCATCCAGGGGTTAATTAAGCGTTGTTTTTGCTGTTGTGGTCACTAAAAGAAACGTTCTTTCCACCGCCCAAAAAAAAAAATTTTTTCCTGTAGCATAATTCATAACCGAAAGGGTTTAAATTACAAGTTTTTCTGTTGTTGTGTACCGTAAAATGCACACCATTTTAACACGCTACAAAGCTGGTAATTTTTGGTTGCTCAATTCTTTTGCGCAATTTACATCCAGGGGTTAATTAAGCGTTGTTCTGCTGTTGTGGTCACTAAAAAAAACGTTCTTTTTCACCGCCATAAAAGACATTTTACCTGTAGCATAATTCATATCCGAAGGTTAATTAAGCCTGTTTGTGCTTTTATATTTGTAAAATACACAGTGTTTTTAAAAACGCACACACATACATTTTTTCCGGCCATTTGTGGAGCGCAATTTAAATCAAGGGTTTACCCCAAGCTTGTTACTGGGTTCCATTTGTAGTCAAATACAGGGGGTCATTTAAACATATCAGAATATCTTTTTAAATAGTGTCGGTACATTTTTTAACAAACGATGTCAGACAGAGAGGTGGGAGCTCTTCACCTGCGAGTGGCAGTGGCACAAACATTCCTGGAGCAGGCCCAGGTCGCAGCACAGCAAGGGGACGTCGCAGCAGGGGTCACTCGCTGAGGCCACAGCTCATAACCGAAGGTTAATTACAAGTTTTTCTGTTGTTGTGTACTGTAAAATACACAAAATTTTAACACGATACAAAGCTGGTAATTTTTGGTTGCCCAATTCTTTTGCGCAATTTACATCCAGGGGTTAATTAAGCGTTGTTCTGCTGTTGTGGTCACTAAAAGAAACGTTCTTTTTTTCCACCAAAAAAGACATTTTACCTGTAGCGTAATTCATAACCGAAGGTTAATTAATTACAAGTTTTTTTGTTGTTGTATACCGTAAAATACACGCCATTTTAACACGCTACAAAGCTGGTAATTTTTGGTTGCTCAATTCTTTTGCACTATTTATATCCAGAGTTTAATTAAGCGTTTTTCTGCTGTTGTGGTCACTAAAAGAAACTATCTTTTTCACCGCCAAAAAATACATTTTACCTGTAACATAATTGATAACCGAAGTTTAATTACAAGTTTTCTGTTGTTGTGTTCCGTAAAATACACGCCATTTTTACACGCTACAAAGCTGGTAATTTGTGGTTGCTCAATTCTTTTGCACAATTTACATCCAGGGGTTAAATAAGCAATGTTCTGCTGTTGTGGTCACTAAAAGAAACGCTCTTTTTCAACCCCAAAAAAGAAATTTTGCCTGTAGCATAATTCATATCCGAAGGTTAATTAAGCCTGTTTGTGCTTTTATATTCAGTAAAATACACAGTGTTTTTAAACGGCACAAACATACATTTTTCTTGGCCATTTGTGGAGCGCAATTTAAATCCAAGGGTTACCCAAGCTTGTTACTGGGTTCATTTGTAGTCAAATACAGGGTGTGTATTTATCATATGCAGAATATCTTCATCAAATAGTGTCTGTACATTTTTTGAACAAACAGTATGTCAGACAAGGGGGTGGCAGGCTCTTCACCTGCGAGTGGCAGTGGCACAAACATTCCTGGAGCAGGCCCAGGTCGCAGCACAGCAAGGGGACGTCGCAGCAGGGGTCACTCACTGAGGCCACAGCTCATAACCGAAGGTTAATTACAAGTTTTTCTGTTGTTGTGTACTGCAAAATACACTAAATTTTAACACGCTACAAAGCTTGTAATTTTTGGTTGCTCAATTCTTTTGCGCAATTTACATCCAGGGGTTAATTAAGCGATGTTCTGCTGTTGTGGTCACTAAAAGGAACGTTCTTTTTTTCCACTAAAAAAGACATTTTACCTGAAGCGGATTTCATAACCGAAGGTTAATTAATTACAAGTTTTTTTGTTGTTGTGTACCATAAAATACACGCCATTTTAACACGCTACAAAGCTGGTAATTTTTGGTTGCTCAATTCTTTTGCGCAATTTATATCCAGAGGTTAATTAAGCATTTTTCTGCTGTTGTGGTCACTAAAAGAAACTATATTTTCCACCGCCAAAAAAGACATTTTACCTGTAGCATAATTCATAACCGAAGTTTAATTACAAGTTTTTCTGTTGTTGTGTTCCGAAAAAAACACGCCATTTTAACACGCTACAAACTGGAAGGGGCCCCCCGC
>JAODAL010036950.1:0-41019 GCA_025379985.1 Phyllomedusa bahiana
TGCTTGTACAAAGAATATTAAAATTACTATTTTAAAACTGTCTCCCTAGAGAGGAAAGGGGGTTTTTTGCTGGGGCTTTCCCGGGGTTGGGAAAAAAGCCCCCGGGGCGGGGCCCCCCCTGGGGAGGGGGGGCTTACCCAAGCAAGGCCCAGGTTACAGGCCTTAAACTTTGGGGAAAAGACTCCCCGGGTCCAAAATTTGGGGGGTCTTTTAAACCCAAAGTCGGGATGGGGTTTTTTCAGTGAAAAGCGACCCTTTAATTTTGAATGTTTTGAGAAGGGAAAGGTTTACCAGAAAAAGCAGCAGGGTCAAAAAATTTTGGAGCCCAAGAAAATGCCAGCATGCAGCGGGGGAAAGGGCCAAACCCGGGGGAGGTAGAGAAAGGGTGGATGGGGCCCCCGGGGGATCGGGGGGAATCCCCCGGTGGGCCCCCCCGAGCCGCTGTGGGCCCCAAGAGGGAGTGCCGTTTGTAACCCCGGGGGCCAAAACCACGCATACGGTCCCCCTTTAACGTTTGGGGGTTTGGTCCCCCAGAGCCCAGGGCCGGGCCCCGTTAGCCGGGGACTAATTTTCCCCAACTTCCCCGGGGGTGCGCCGGGTTTTTTCAGCGGAGCACAGCGGGCCCCTAGCGTGCGCTCCACCTGTCTCCCTGGAAGGGGTGAAGGAAATTTGGCCCTTTAGCCCGCCCGGCGCTGGCCCCTTTAGTACCGGGGTTTTTTGGGGGCGGGTGACGTCATTAAACCCCGCCCCCTAGGCAGGGCGACAGGGGGCCCCGGGGGGGAGAAACGGAGCCAAGGGGCCCGGGGCCCAAAGGAAAGGGGTTTTTAAATTTTAAAATTTTTGGCCCTTTTTAAAAATTTTTTTTTGTTTTTTTTGTTTTTTTTAATTACCTTTAAGGGGCCCTGGCTATAAATTTGGGGGCCCCGACTGCTTAAAAGGGCCCCGGCTTTCAGAAAAAAGGGGGGCCCCCACTGGGCTAAGGGGGCCCTGACTGTCTAAGGGGGCCCGGCTACAGAAAGGGGGCCCCGGCTATAGAAAAGGGGCTCTTGGGTGTCAAGGGGGCCCTGGTTTAAAAAGGGGGCCCTGGCTGTCTTTAAAGGGGGCCCCGGGTAAAAGAAGGGGGGGGCCCCGGTTGAAAGGGGGCCCCGACTGTATAAGGGGGCCCTGGGGGGTCTTTGGGAAGCCCTGGCTAAGGAAAGGGGGCCCCGGTTTAAAAAAAGGGGGGCCCCGGGGCTGTTTTAAAGGGGCCCTGGCTAAAGAAAGGGGGCCCTTTGGGTAATGAAAGGGGGGCCCCCGGGCTAATGAAAGGGGGCCCTGACTTATGAAAGGGGGGCCCCGACTTTCTCGGGGGCTCTGACTGTCTAAGGGGCCCCTGACTGCCTACAGGGGGCCCTGACTAATGAAAGAGGACCCTGACTGCCTACAGGGGGCCCTGGCTAATAAAAAGGGGCCCTGGCTAATGAAAGGGGGGCCCCCGGCTTAAATTTAAAAGGGGGGTCCTTTTTGGCTGAAAAAAGGGGCCCCCCAAAATACCTGTTTTACTACCTAAAGGGGGAGGCCCCCCAACTGCCTTTTTATACTACCTTTAAAAAGGGGGCCCTTTAAAATGCCTCTAAAAAACTACCTAGAGGAGGCCTTAAACTGCCCGGGATAATACCTAAAGGGGGTTCCCAAATTTCTTGCAGCCTATTTTAAAGGGGACCCCCTTTTAAAAAACGCTTTCCTAATGGGGGGAAAAAACCTACCTACAGCCCTAAAAAACTGGGAAAATCACCAAAAACCCCACCCACAAAAACCCACCTAACTGGGAAATCCCCAAACCTTTTCTACAAAACCCACCCACAGCCCACCTTTAACAGGGGTCACCAAAAACCAACTGTAGCCCTTTTAAAATTGCCTAACTGGGGGGGTACTTATTTTAAACCCGGGGGGTATTTTAACCTAGCCCCGTGGCCCATGTACCCACCCCTTTTTTCTTGGGGCCCGGCCCCACAAATTTTTCCAGGGGAGCGTCTCCCTGCCTAAAATAGGGGCCCCCCATCTAAATTACCTGGGGCCTTTTCCCCCTTTTCCTAAGTACCTGGTTTAAAATAATTGAGGGGGAGCAGCAGCCCATTTTGTAGCTTATCTCCAAGGGTTGTTTTTCTCACCAACCCTTTAAAACCCCCTTTGGGTTTCTAGGTCCTAAATTTTGGCTTTACCCGTTCTCCCCAAAACCCCGGGAAGTTTGTCCGAGGTTTGGGGAATAGGTAAAAAAATGCTGGAAAAAAATTGAGGTTTCTGATATTTTGTGTAATTTCTGAGGGGATTTAGTTGTGGCCGGGACAAGTAAAATTTGGCCGGTGGGTGGAAAGGGGTGGAGAAGAAAAGGGAAATTTAAAAAACAAACTCATGAGAGAAAATCGGAAGACTTTATCAGATTGAACAACCCCCCAGTGGGCCCTGATGTCAGTCTTTTTTTGCTTCTTATTGGAAACAGTTTCTGTTTCACGTAATGTGATGTGACCCGAGTGGTGTTTTTGACCCCTATATTGGGAACTATATGGAGGTTTTTTTGTTTTGGGGGGGGTTAATTTCCTGAGTGGTGTTTAATTTATTTTGGTCTCTATATGGCGGTGGGTTTTCGGTTTTCCTGAGCCCGGGGTTCCCAAACCCCCATGGGCCTTTTATAAAGGTGGTGTTGTTGGGTTTTCCCCGGGCTGGGGTTGGGCCTCTTTGTGGTTTTATATTTGGCATTTTTGTAGGTTTTTTACCTGAGCTGGTGTCTGAAACCCTTTGGGGTCTCTATATGGCGGTGTTGTAGGTTATTTCTAGCTGGTGTTCTTTACCCCTTGTTTGGTTTTTTATTTGGGGTTGGGGGGTTTTAGGTTATACCTGAACTGGTTTTTTGATTTATGGGGGTTTTTATTAAAGGCGGGGGTTGTAGGTTATACCCGAGTGGTTTTGAGCATTTTGTTTTGGTTTTCTATATGGTGGGTTTGTAGGTAAAAAGGTGGGTTGGAACCCTATGTGGTCTCTTATTGGGGGGTGTTGTAGGTTATACCTGAGTAGTGTCTGACCCATATGTTGGGTTTTATTGGCGGGGGTTGTTGGTTATAACCTGAGTGGTGTTGACCCAGTGGTCTTTTATTTAGCAGTGTTGTAGGTTAAAACCCCAGCTTTTGTTGACCCCTGTGTGGTCTTATATGACGGGTGTTGTGGTTTTTTACCTGAGCTGGTGTATGACCTCTATGTGGTCTCTATATTTACGGTGTTGTAGGTTATAAGGGGTGGGGTGTTTACCGTCTGTGGTCTTTTATTTTGGGGGTTTTTGTAGGTTATACCTGAGTGGGGTTTTGACCTCTATGTGGTTCCATATGGGCCCGGGGTTGTAGGGGATACCTGAGCCTTTTTCTGCTCTATGTGGTTCTATATGATGGTTTTTGTAGGGTTTTGCCCGAAAACCCGGTTTTCTGTCCTCTATGTGATACTCTTTTTGTGACGGTGTTTTTAGGGTTAGCCTTCGCTGGTGTCTGACCTCTATGTGGTCCTCATGGGGGGGTTGTAGGTTATAAAAATGGGGCTGGTGTCTGACCTTCTATGTGGTTTCTATATGACGGTGTTGTAGGTTATGCCTAAGTGGTGTCTGTCCCCTATGTGGTCTCCCTTTTTTGGGCGTGTTTTTTTTGGTTTTTACGTTTCGAGTATAGTGGAGTTTACATGTGTCCCCGATTTTAAGAGGAGGGAAACCCTGACCCTGTGGGGTAGGGAGTTTCGCTTTTCCTTTCTTGCTGGTGTTTATTTTAGAAGGTGCTGAGGTGCGTGACCAAGGGAAACATGGAGGGGATATTGTATGTGGGCTGGTGGGGGATATTGTACAGTCATATGAAAAAGTTTGGGCACCCCTATTAATCTAAATAATTTTTAGTTCTAAATATTTGGGTGTTTGCAACAGCCATTTCAATTTGATATATCTAATAACTATATTGGCACATTTTGTGTTAGTACAATAAACCTCATTTCAATCCGGAAATATTACTGTGTCCATCAGTTGTTAGATATATCAAATTGGAAATGGCTATTGCAAACACCAAATATTTAGAACTAAAAATTTATTAAGATTAATAGGGTGCCCAAAACTTTTTCATATGACGGGTATGTGGGTGGAGGGGGATATTGTATGTAGGTGGAGGGAGATATTGTATGGAGGTGGAGGGGGATATTGTATGTGGGTGGAGGGGGATATTGTATGTGGGTGGAGGGAGATATTGTATGTGGGTGGAGGGGGAAATTGTATGTGGGTGGAGAGAGATATTGTATGTGGGTGGAGGGGGATATTGTATGTGGGTGGAGGGGGATATTGTATGTGGGTGGAGGGGGATATGGATGGGAGCTATTTAGCCTTTTGTCTATGATATGTTAAACTGTGACATATATGTGACTCCCTTGCTATTTTTACTACAATTACAGTTCTGTTTTGCACACTGTATTATGTGGTAAAATGGGGCATTTTATGTCCGAGAGGCCGGGGGTTTTAATATTTTTTATGTACAGTAGGGTGGGCCCCCCAAGATCAGCTCCCCTGTGGGCCCCAGACCCCCCAGTCCGACACTGGGTAGACGCCATTGCAGCCTGCAAGTGTGCAGACCAGCCAGACCCCGGGCAGACAGAGGAGGACCTCACTGGAGAGGCAGAAAATACAGTAGAATCTGCAGCAGCAGTTAATAATGACCGTACGCGATCTGGGAGCAGCAAACATGTTGTTAGTAAGGCAGCCAAGCTACAAGGGGCCAGTAATACAGCGGCTATGAAGAACCTGGGAGCCAGTCCCCAATCCAGGGAGTGTGACCCCCCAGCAACAGCAGCACAGAATCCTGTAAGCCAGCAGCCTCCAGAGCCCCCCAGTAATGGGGCAGAGCGCGCCCCTGAGCTACACCTGGCCGACCAGATCCCTGCACTGGTGCAGAGAATGAACACCCTCAGGAAAACCAAGGTCCTGCTGCAGAAGCAGATTGACTGTCTGTATAAGCTGATGGCTGGCAACCCTTGAAAAGAAGACATCATGAATAAGACGCTGGAATCACTGGCCGTGCAACTAGCAGAGACCGTGAGGGACATGGCTGTAATGGAGCAACTGGGTCCTGTGGGGGAAACCTATAGGAACCAGGACAGGTTTGAGAGGCAGGGACCAAGCACAGGTCCACAGTCACCTAAAGCCTCAACAAGTAACAGCAAACAATGCTGCGCGCAAAACCCATATTGCGACCAGCGAGCATACCGTTTGCAGAAGGAGCTCTGTACCGCAAAAATGTCCAGCAGCAACCAGGATCTGCAGCAGTACCTGATAAACACCAAGGACTTCCACCTGCACAAGGCCCAGCAGACACTTTTCAGCCAGCACTACAAGGCTCAGCAGACTCTGTCCACCAGTATGGATCCCAGCCTGCACCAGGTCCAGCTGTCACTCTCCAGCCAGCACTACAAAGCCCAGCAGACACTGTCCGCCAGCATAGATTCCAGCCTGCACAAGGCCCAGCTGTCAGTCTCCAGCCTGCACTACAAGGCTCAGCAGACTCTGTCCACCAGCGTGGACTCCAGCCTACATCAGAAGGCCCAGCATCCACTGCTAACCAGCATGGACACCTACCTGAAGGTAACTGTGTGACAATGCATTCACTACAAGTCCCAGCAGAGTGCACATTACTGCAGGACTGTGGACTCATCCCTGAAGGGATCTGTGCAGCAGGAGAGAGTTCACAGGTGATGTTGATGCAGGATAATTGCCAACCTGCAGTACAGGACTCTCGGGACTCTGCTGCGCTGCACTCTCGGGACTCTGCTGATGATTCTGATATGTCTGCTTCTAATGCTGCTGAGGACTCTGTGTCTGGTGATATGTTACAGTCTGTGTGGGAGCTGGCTCCATCTCCACAATCAGGTTTGGTTCTGCCTGTAGGTCCTGTTGCTGCAGATTGTATTGAGGTTGATGGAGATGAGGGGGCAGCACAATCCACTGCTGAGGACTTTCCCCCATTAGTCACCCCAGTGGTAGTGGAGCCCCCTAGTGCAGGTGGTCAGCAGCCCACACAGCGTCCACCGCCCCCTCAGGAGAGCGGTGCTAGTCATGCCCCTCCTGGGAATGCCTGGAGCAGAGGTTCACCTTCATTTACATCCAACACCAGTTATACGGGCCAGGCCTTCAAGAGGAGGAATGTGGTCCGGTTCAGGCATAAGGGTCCCAAGGAAGATCTGCCCAGTAGGAGGTTTGTGGTGCATGACCTACTATGTGACCAAATGGGCTTCCTGCCTAGTAACATCCTGGCAGTGATCAATCTTCCTGACAGGCAGGGCTATGATGTGAGCTTCAAGCTCATGTCGGACCTGGACCGGTTCTGGTCCAGCTTCACCAGGTTCAGGGACAAAGAGGGCTGGGACAAGTTCAGCTTCATCCCCATCTCTAAGCCAGACACAGTGAACGTTACCATCATGTTCTGGAATGAAGCCGTCCCCTACCAGGACATTGTGCTCTGGCTCAGGAGACACTGTGACCCTGTCTCTGACCTCACTAAGACCAGGGATGAGGATGGAGTCTGGACTGGAGGGTGGAAGGTCCTAGTTAAGCTGCGTCAGGAGCACAATGTCACCCACCATCTGCCCAACTCCTTCTTCATCGGCCGGGAGAAGGGCGTCTGCTTTTACCCTGGTCAGCCACGGAAATGCTTTAAATGTCGGAGGCCCGGGCATATAGCAAGCGTGTGCTCCGTGGTGAAGTGTTACCTGTGTGGGGAGGAGGGCCATGTGGCCACCACGTGCCAGAACATCAGGTGCAACTTGTGTGGAGAAATCGGTCATGCCCACAGAGATTGCCCCAACGCCTGGCACAACATCTGCACGGACTCCCCTGATGAGGGCTTACTGGAGGGGGCAGACAACCCAGATGACCTGGAGGAGGTGGCCTTGTTGACCCAACCAGAACCACAGCCTGACACAGGTAACCAGCCGGACAAACGACGGGCAGAGGTCATAGAGGGGAGTATGGAGGTGGCAGAGCAGGATGGACAGCACCCAGGTAGCAGCTCTACTCCAGGCCTTTCATCTAATGCCAGAGAGAGAGGGACTTCCAAAAGTAAGAGGAAAAAGGATAAATCCACCCGAAAACCTGAGGAGGAATGGACTCTTGTCCAAAGATCTGGTGGGAAGAAGGTGAATAAGGGTGAGGGCGCGATGCTGCACTCCAACAGGTACAGTGTCCTAACTGATGAGGAAGCTGAGGCAGAGCTAGAACGGGAGCTGAAGCAAATAATAGAGGAGTATGATGGGGATCCCCCCAAGAAAAGGAGGCCCCACCAGTCAGATTCAGACATGGAGACGGGTGGTAGGGAGGACGGGTCTGATTCTGACCTAGGACCATTTTCACTCAGATCATGAGCAATAGAGGTTAGGAGGAACCAGGAGAGTGAGAAATGAAGGAGAAATATATGTCCGGTATAAATGTGATACATTTCTTTATTAGTTTTGTGTTTTGTCCTTTTTCTCCAACAGGTTTGGACTCTTTATGTTGCATTTACTCCCCTTTTCTTTAATTTGATTACAATGTATTGAATTTTTGTTTTGTACTGATGGCATTATTGTTTTGATTGATTGTATCCCTGTTTGTTTACACAATAAAAATTGCCCCCTATGTACAAGAATATAACTACTATAATACTGCCCCTATGTACAAGAATATAACTACTATAATACTGCTCCCTATGTACAGGACTTAACAAATATAATACTGCCTCCTATGTACAAGAATATAACTACTATAATACTGTCCCCTATGTACAATAATATAACTACTATAATACTGCTTTCTGTGTACAAGAATATGTCTAACATTTTTCCTGAATCAGAGAGGGAGAATTTAAAGATTTTTGTTGCTGTGTTTATAGTTTTTTTATGTTTTTCAGTGTGGTCATGCAGTATCCTGATATTTCGGGCTTCTACGACAGGTGTGGAGGAGATGTACACTCTGGTTAATCCATTGTTAATTTTTTAACCGGGCAGTACAGCACTTTCTGTGATCATGACCAGACAGAGGTCGTGTGAGGGTAGAATGTCACCATCAGGCATAGTGCAGTTATTTATAGATCATATTACAGGGATTACCATCTCACAAGACATGTGCTGGAGCAGCACTCTGCCAGGGGACTAAAGGGGCCCTGATTCCAAACCTTCTAAAAACTTGTGGACACTGGATGACTGCTGGTGACTACTGTATTTCAGGTTTCTTTAATCAGAAATTCCTCTTGAATCAGAAAGTTAAACAATGTGCTGTTTAACTGAGTCACAAACAGCTTTACACTCACATAGCTTGCTAGGGGTGGTTCTATAGCAGTGATTAGCATATTTAACTTCTCTGTCACTAGCTGAGCCATTACAAAGATGTAAGAGCAGGAGATTTGTTCTTTAGTAAACAAAGCTACAAGTGCTCTGAGGAGTGAAAACAATTGCTTACCTGTAAACAAAAGCTAACCTTGGTACAACTTGTCCTGAATAAAACGAGGCCTCACACAACTGCGTCACTGAAAAAATAAAAAAGTTACGACTGTTGAAACGGAAGGAGGCAAAAACTAAAAACAAATGTGCTGCGTTCGGCTTAAGGGGTTAGGAATCACTATCTAGCATCTTGACAGTCATAATATTACCTTCACAATAATTAAATTCCTAAGCATCTACACCCCGTATCAGGACCAACATAAATCCTCAATGAAACAGTTGGTTGGAATCGTGAAATTTATCACCTGAGCCAGTTGGTTGGAGCCACAAATTGTATCACCTGTTTGCAGATAAGGTAAATAAAAGTATTTGCCCCTTGTTTGCATGAGCTTCAACTTTGAGGAATACGCTGCAACATCCAAACCATGAGGATACTAGGATTTTACCAAATGAAACAGTGTTGTGTCGCTGCCACCTAGTGTCGGAATTTTAAAGAAACAGGACACGTAAATCTTATTTGACCTCTCTTTGAAGATTGTACTCTATTGCTCCCTGTAATCAGCCGTTCTAGAAGCACCACAATGCCAAAGTGTTAATTATGTTCTGAGACCTGTCGGATGCACCTCAGCTGTAGGCAGGTTCTGTTTTTAGGCAGATTTTAACCACTTCTAAAATGTTTAACTTTTAGGGCCACATGTATGAAAACTGTTTAGGTCTAAAACTCACTTTTTTGCCCATAAGTTACTATGGGAAAAAAAGTGAGTTTTAGACCTAAACAGTTTTCATACATGTGGCCCTTAATTTTTAAAAATTTTTTGAAATTGTATTTTTTTTTTTTTTTACGTGTCATTTTAGTTTGTCTATATAACTAGACACCTATGGGGTGCAATCACTTGTACACAATTCTGCAATAGTAATCTATAGCAGAACAGTGTACAGTTACAGTTCTCCCCCGGCAGGGTCTAATAGGGGCAGTGAAATGACACCCTAGGGGATAGTTGGCACCCCTGAATTGCTTCACGGGGGAGCCAATCAGGAGGTGAAAGGAGGTGCACCCATCTGCATAACTGCCTCATGTCATGCTGACATTGACTTTGGCATCTAGTTAAATGGACGGGATCGGCGCTATCTGTGCTACTGAGCGTTGGAAGCAGGTGCTGGCTCCATACATCCTTGCGTCCCATTCCAAGAGGTTGCGCCCTAAACAGTTGCCTATCTTTGTCTACCCACCAGCTATATTGTCTAGTTGTCACCTCCTGTACTCACCGACTTTCCCCCTTACATCTTTGCTGTCCACTGAGATGATAGGAAATTTATCTACCACCAGCAAAACCAAGCTGAACCCTCTCCCACGCCCTGCCTGGTGATACAGTATCCCATTTGGTCCACAGTACCTATATGCGCTGCTGGTTCTGGCCAGGTCCTCATTATATGCATCAGTGCCCATTTACCAACAAGATATTCTCCAATTGCTCTCCAAACCATTGATCCAGATTATATCCCCTATTATGCATCGACTTTATATTCATTAGTGACTACACAGGATAAAAGGGGATGTATCGCTTCTTCAGTTCGTCTTTTTCATTGTGCTCTCAGCTTCTCAGCTCTACAAATCCAGAGGAGTTTCTTCCCCTCCCAGTTGGGTGTTTCTTAACTGAAGGGGGATGACATTATGTCCACATGTCACTGTGTCGTTCCTCTCCCTATGCAGTCTTATTTTGTAAGTATGTTTACATACCACAGGCCTGAATTCAGTCTAGACAGTCTTCTATGAACTCAGAGCACTGATCTCTTCTCCTCTCACAGCTGGAGGTTTGTTACAGTTGAATTCAGTCTTCTACGAACTCCTCCAGAGCAGCACAGATATCCCTTCTATGTTTACACGCAGGAGCATTTAGGCATCGAGGCACAATTCTGCTGTTCTCTGATTGTAGAAGCCCTGCAGTATTATTGTGTTTCTTCTGGCTGTGCAGAGTGAAATTGCTGTCGGTCCCTTACTTTGAGTGAGAGAGGCAGCCTAATGCTCCTTCTATGTTTTCATTAGGCACCGACGCACAATTCTGCTGTTTTCTGATTGTTGAAGCAGGTGCACTGCCTTTGTGTTTCTGCTGGCTGTGCAGAGTGAAATTGTGCCGACCCCTTATTCTGAGTGAGAGAGGCAGGAATGCACGCTGCCGTGAATATGACCGGGGGCCGGACAGAATGTAAATTAGTAGAGCTGTCAGCAAATGACATGAAAGGAGGTGGGATCCGACCGACACTGGGGAACTGTGTTTACACAAAATGAAGATAAGGCAGACTGTGAAAACAAGACAGCTCTGCAAATGACATCCAATTGCAAAGTTGCTTTTTTTCACTGTCCCCTTATTCTGAAGACCATTTAATGAAATGATACAACCCCTTTAAGGTTTATTATATACCGAAACGTCGTATCTGAGCCACAATTCAACATCGCTTGATTTCACTTTGTTGGTATAATTGAGTGCTGGGTGCTTCTTCAATCTTCTGTAACTTGTGGTTGCAATATCCCTTCCATGAGGGAAGGAATTTCCCTGAACGGATCCGAAAGATACATCAGAAAGACGCATGTAAACAGTGTGAACACTGATGCGTGTTTTACATTGAAACTAATGTAAATCACACTGCACATTGTTAGATGCGTGTTTGGGTTCATTTGGTGTCCAAAACACAGATCCAAACACGCATCTCAAAAACACTGTGTGAACATCCCCTAATAGTTCCCCCATAACAGATCCAGCCTGCAATAGTTCCCTATGACAGAGCTAGCCTACAATGGTGCCTCCATAACAGAGCCAGCCTTCAATAGTTCCCTATAACAGAGCTAGCCTACAATGGTGCCTCCATAACAGATTGAACCTACAATAGTTCCCTATAGCAGAGCTAGCCTACAATGGTGCCTCCATAACATATTGAGCCTGCAATAGTTCCATATAACAGAGCTAGCCTACAATGGTGCCTCCATAACACACTGAGCCTGCAATAGTTCCCTATAACAGAGCTAGCCTACAATGGTGTCTCCATGACAGACTGAGCCTGCAATACTTCCCTATAACAGAGCTACCTTACGATGGTGCCTCCATAACAGATCCAGCCTGCAATGGTTCCCTATAACAGAGCTAGCCTACAATGGTGCCTCCATAACAGACTGAGCCTGCAATACTTCCCTATAACAGAGCTACCTTACGATGGTGCCTCCATAACAGATCCAGCCTGCAATACTTCCCTATAACAGAGCTAGCCTACAATGGTGCCTCCATAACACACTGAGCCTGCAATAGTTCCTATAACAGAGCAAGCCTACAATGGTGCCTCCATAACAGATCCAGCCTGCAATAGTTCCATATAACAGAGCTAGCTTACAATGGTGCCTCCATAACAGATCCAGCCTGCAATAGTTCCCTATGACAGAGCAAGCCTACAATGGTGCCTCCATAACAGAGCCAGCCTGCAATAGTTCCATATAACAGAGCTAGCCTACAATGGTGCCTCCATAACACACTGAGCCTGCAATAGTTCCATATAACAGAGCAAGCCTACAATGGTGCCTCCATTTATAGAGCAAGCCTCCAAAAGTACCATAAAACAGAGCACGCCTACAATGGGGCCTCCATAACACACTGAGCCTGCAATAGTTCCATATAACAGAGCAAGCCTGCAATGGTGCCACCATGTAAATAGCAAGACTGCAAAAGTTCCATATAAAAGAGCAAGCCTACAAAAGAGCCTCCATTTATAGAGCCAGCCTGCAATAGTTCCATATAACAGAGCTAGCTTACAATGGTGTCTCCATAACAGAGCCAGCCTGCAATAGTCCCTATAACAGAGCTAGCCTACAATGGTGCCTCCATAACAGAGCCAGCCTGCAATAGTCCCTATAACAAAGCAAGCCTACAATGGTGCCTCCATAACACACTGAGCTTGCAATAGTTCCTATAACAGAGCAAGCCTACAATGGTGTCTCCATAACAGATCCAGCCTTCAATAGTTCCCTATTACAGAGCTAGCCTACAATGGTGCCTCCATTACAGAGCCAGCCTGCAATAGTTCCCTATAACAGAGCTAGCCTACAATGGTGCCTCCATAACAGATCCAGCCTGCAAAATCACCCCATAACATGGTCAGCCTATAATAATCTCCCATAATAGAGCCAGTCTCCAATAGTTTCCCATAACAGAGCCAGACTGCAATGCTGCCTCCACAACATATCTAGCCTACAACAGTGCCCCAATAACAGGGAAAGTCTGCAATGGATTTCCCATTATAGCTAGTCTGTAGCCATACCCCATAACAGACTCAGGCTACTTCAGTGCTCTTATAACACTGCCCTCATAACAGAGCTAACCTACAACAGTGCCCCCATTGTTGAGTCATTATACAGTAGTTCTCCACATAAAAGAACAGGCCTGCTACAGTGCCCCCCATTTCTGTTTTAGCCAAAAAACAGTGGCCCATATAAAAGATAAAGACTGCAACAGTGGCCATATCCAAAGTCATCTTTAAACAGCACCACCATAAAACTACCAGGTTGCAACAGTGCCCCCATAATGGAACAAGAAGCCTCTAACAGAGCCATTCTACCTGCAAAAATGGCCATATAACAGAGCCAGCTTGTGACAGTAGTACGCTCCATTATAAAGCTGCCATGTAGCAGTGCCCCCATAACATAGTCTATATGTAACAGTACCCCTATAATGATACCAGCCTACACCAGTGTCCCCATAACAGCTTGTCCCATGACCATACAACCTTTAAAGCCACATCCAGATGATTATACTATACAGTCCTATCTAAAAAATCTAAGTAAAGCATTTTCAGAATAATCAACTCTCTAATCTGCACTAAGCCGGTGAATGTGTAATGAATCTCTGCAGGACAGAAGCGTCACTCACTTCCTGCACAGATTTTTTTCTCCCCTAACAGATCTGACCAGAAAGGTTTGGGTCAATGATTAAGCTTTGAGTGGAGGTATAACTCCCAGGACGCCAGAAGCAGTACCCAGTGTTACACGAATGCACAACATATTCACTATGTGCACAGTATAACCATTGCGGCCACCAGGAGAAGACTGCATGAGGACGTCCCAAACTGGAAAGTTCTAGTCTGTAAGATGAAAGACACATAAAGCCTTATGGAAGTCAACGTCTCCAATTCTTCATCTACTTGTGGAGTTTCCAGCAACATAAAACCTGTGAGTATTTATTATACATGTTACCTGAAAAGATCAGTCTCTGATTTATGAATCTACAAGATGCTAGATTGCCAATGGAGAAAGCCAATAATGGCTGCCCAAAGGGGTTGTCACCCAACCCTCTATACCATGACCCCCATGCTTCTGCTCTTTCCTACTCCTAGACCTAAATGTCAATCTTTACTATAGGTCTTGCATTCCATCCATGAACCTGGAAGGTCAGGTTGAACAGATGAAACACATTAGGAAAGCTAATCACTGAAAACTTAAATATAAGATACTTTTTAAAGCTTCACTCAAAAATAATATCAGTGCTAGAAAAATATGAAGCTAAAACTAAACTTTTATTCTAAATATGATTAAAAGTTGAACATACTAACAAACAGGTGATTTATATAAACAATTAACAAGCCGCTTAGAACAAAAATGCCGCTATAGATCATAACATATAGGACTAATGTTGGGGGATACATAAGCCATTCAAATGAGATATATAGGGCACACAAAAAAAGGATTATATACACTTACCCTAATCTGTCCCCACCTATAATGCAGAGGATCCGCCCCAACAAGGGCGCCCCCACTCAAACGGCGGCTGAATCCTATTGAGTCCCTATCCTATATACACGACTAATCAATATGTGGGAATAAACAAAAAAACAAAACTATGATACAAAAGATATACAAAATTATGAAATTATATAGTTGGTATTAGATATAAATATAAACATGCCCGACGCGTTTCACCAAAATCATCAGGGGCGATAGTACCAAAAATAATCATAATGATACATAAGGCTTTCCTTATCGAGTGTATTATCTAAATCTGTGGCTTTCTTTGTGGGATATGTAATGTATCATTATGATTATTTTTGGTACTATCGCCCCTGATGATCTTGGTGAAACGCATCGGGCTTATGTGTTCCCCAATATTAGTCCTATATGGTATGATCTATAGTGACATATTTGTTCTAAGCGGCTTGTTAATTGTTTATATATATCACCTGTTTGTTAGTATGTTCAACTTTTAATCATATTTAGAATAAAAGTTTAGTTTTAGCTTCATACATTAGGAAAGCTATAGCAAAGTATGAAATGAAGCCCCAGGTAAGAAGCAAACTAGAGTAACTCCTGGACATATGAATATGAAGATAAATGTAAAGATTGTAACATATCCAACCCTCTATAGTATTATCCATAAGATATATGAAGATGACTATTCATATATGAATTGTAACATGCCCAACTCTGTATAGTATTATCCATAGAATATATGAATATACACGCATGGACAAAATTGTTGTCCCCTTTCCATTATAGTAAGAAAAACCTGCAATGGTCACTGAAATAACTTGAAACTGACAAAAGTAATACATTGAAATTTACTGAACATCACACAGTGAAGATCAGACATTGCTTTTGAATTGTGGCATGACGAAAAATTTAAAAAAAGAAAAAATAATGAAACTGACCTGGATAGAAAGGTGGTACCCCTAGTGAAGACTGAAAATAATTTGAATGTATGGACATGTGTCCTGTAATTAGCATCATAGCTATCATCAAACTTGAAATTAGTTAGTCTGCCTATTCGAAGGGTGAAAAGTAGTCACTGTTCTGTTTGGTATCATGGTATGATACAGAACATAGGCCACAAAAAGCTAAAGAGAGATTTCTCTAAAGAGATTAGAAAGAAAATTATAGACAAACATGTTAAAGGTAAAGGCTATAAGAACATCTCCAGATAGCTTGATGTTCATGTTGCTATATTTGCACATATTATTCTGAAGTTTAAGGTCTATGGGACTGTAGCCAACCTCCCTGGATGTGGCCGTAAGAGGAAAATTGATGACAAATTCATGAGATAGATAATTAGAATGGTAACCAAAGAGCCAAGAACAACTTTCAAACTTAGAGATGAACTGTAAGGTCAATGTACATCAGTATCAGATGGCACCACCCATCTCTGTTTTTGTCAACGTGGATTTAGTAAAAGACAACTGAGAAGGACTGTTGAAATCAAATCATGAAAAAAAGAGACTGAAACTTTCCAAAATACATATTGAAAAGCCACAAAACGACCTGCAAAATGTTCTTTAGACAGATGACACAAAACTGGAGCATTTTGGCAAGTTACATCAGCTCTATTTTCACAGGTGCAAAAAATTAATACAAATGAAAGAACGCTGTAACTACTATGAAGCATGCAAGAGGCTCATTTGCATTTTGGGACTGGATTACTGCATCTGGCACACAGTGTCTTGGATCTATGCATAGGGTACAGTGAAATCTCTAAGCCAGGCATCCTTAAACTGCGCCCTCCAGCTATTGGGAAACTACAACTCCCATCATGCCCACTGTTATAGATTATAAAAATGCATGATGGGAGTTGTAGTTTCCCAACAGCTGGAGGGCCGCAGTTTGAGGATGCCTGCTTCAGGCTATCCAGCCATTCTGGAACAAATTGTGCTGCCTGGTGTCAGAAAGCTTGGTCTCAGTCACAGGTCATGGATCTTCCAACAGGATAGTGACCCAAAACATCCAAGAACAGCTAATGGCAAGGCATTGAAGTAGCCATGATCTACAGTGGGTACGGAAAGTGTTCAGACCCCGTTAAATTTTTCACTCTTTCTTTCATTGCAGCCATTTGGTAAGATTCAAAAAGTTTTTTTGCTCATTAATGTACACTCTGCTCCCGCCCATCTTGAAAAGAAAAAAACAGAAATGTAGATATTTTTGCAAATGTATTAAACAAGAAAATCTTAAATATCACATGGTCATAAGTATCCAGACCCTTTGTTGTGACACTCATATTTAACTCATAGGCTATCCATTTCCTTCTGATCCTCCTTGAGATGGTTCTACTCCTTCATTGGAGTCCAGCTGTGTTTAATTAAACTGATTGGACTTGATTAGGAAAGGCGCACACACCTGTCTATATAAGACCTCACAGCTCACAGTGCATGTCAGAATATATGAGGACCATGAGGTCTAAGGAACTGCCCAAGGAGCTCAGAGACAGAATTGTGGCAAGGCACAGATCTGGCCAAGGTTAAAAAAGAATTTCTGCGGCACTCAAGGTTCCTAAGAGCATGGTGGCCTCCATAATCCTAAAATGGAAGAAGTTTGGGACGACCACAACTCTTCCTCGACCCGGCCATCCAGCCAAACTAAGCAATCGTGGGAGAGGTAAAGAAGAACCCCAAGATCACTGTGGCTGAGCTCCAGAGATACAGTAGTGAGATGGGAGAAAGTTCCTGAAAGTCACCTATCACTGCAGCCTCCACCAGTTGGGGCTTTATGGCAGAGTGCAGCCGACGGAAGCCTCTCCTCAGTGCAAGACATGAAAGCCGCAGACAGTTTGCAAAAAAACACATGAAGGACTCCCAGACTATGAGAAATAAGATTCTCTGCTATGATGAGATGAAGATGAACCTTTTGGTGTTAAATGTAAGCGATAGAGAAAACCAGGCCCTGCTCATCACCTGCCCAATACAATCACAACCGTGACACATGGTGGTGGCAGCATCATGCTATGGGGACAGGGACAGGACGACTGGTTATAATTGAAGGAAAGATGAATGCTGCCAAGTACAGAGATATCCTGGATGAAAACCTCTTCCAGACGCTCTGGACCTCAGACTGGGCCGAAGGTTCTTCTCCCAACAAGACAATGACCCTAAGCACACAGCTAAAATAACAAAGCAGTGGCTTCAGAACAACTCTGTGATCATTCCTGACCGGCCCAGCCAGAGCCCGGACCTAAACCCAATTGAACATCTCTCGAGAGACTTGAAAATGGCGTCCACCAACGTTCGCCATCCAACCTGAGGGAACTGGAGAGGATCTGCAAGGAAGAATGGCAGAGGATCCCCAAATCCAGGTGTGAAGAACTTGTTGCCTCATTCCCAAGAAGACTCATGGCCATACTAGCTCAGAAGGTGCTTCTACTCAATACTGAGCAAAGGGGCTGAACACTTATGACCATGTGAGATTTCAGTTTTTCTGACCATCTTACCAAATGGCTGCAATGAAAAAAATAGTAAAAAATGTAAAGGGTTCTGAATATTTTCCGTACCCACTGTAAATTCTATTGAACATCTGTGAAAGATGCTGAAACCTGCAGTCTGGAGAAGCCACCTTCACACCTGAGACAGCTGGAGCCGCTGATGAGGAGTGGGCCAAATACCTGTGGACAGCGCAGAAGTCTCATTAAGAGTTACAGAAATTGTTAGTTTGCAGAGATTGCCTCAAGAGGTTGTGCAAATATTAATTAAAGGCTGTCAGGCCATTTTCATTAGTTTGATTTTTAAAAGTTTTGGGTTGAACCACAATGCCAGTTTCAAGCCATTTTGTCATCATTATGGGTCTTTCTTTCTTTAATGAAATGGGTACAGTAGTTTTGTCCAAATAGAAAATTGGTGACGCGTTCAATACTTATCTCACCCACTGAATGCATGTACTGTATATGAAGAGGAATGTACATGTATAGACTGTAACATACCAGACCCCCATAATATTACCAATAGGATATATGAATTACATGTATAGACTGTAGCATATCCAACCCCCTATAGTATTATCCAGAGGGAATGTAAATATAAAGATGTATACTCATGTATAGATTGTAACATTCTGAACCCCATGTAGTATTATCCACTGTACATAACGGGTTCCATATAATTGAACATATTGGTCCTAAATCTAATGGTCACCAGTAGATACAAGTCAATCCTTTATAAAACAGTGTTTCAGATGTTGATAAATAATATCTATTCCAGGGAAAGCAGGGTGGGATTTGACATATTGTGCCCTGTGGGACACCTATAATTTAGGAGGGCCAGTCTGTTCAGGTTACTAGTGATACATCCTCTGTTCCATCATAGAATGATAAAACCAGACATATTTGCTATTACCCAGTAAGATCTCTTCCTCCTGAAGAAGCAGTGGCAAGGCTGGGGATAGAGAAAATGGCAGTGCTGTAATGGATAGGAGCTAAGAGATAAAAGATATCAAGTGAAATGAGTATTGTGTATTATAAGACCACAACTGGAGGACTTCCCTATAAGTAAAGCTAATTTTTGTCATTGATTTTTCAGAGTTTTAGGTGCCTTTAGAAAAAAACATGAGGGACCTGCAGAAATGCTTGCAGAACACAGGGCTCGTTCAGGTGATTGTTTCCCAGATGTTATTTGCTCTTGGTAAGTAATGTAAATGACTGAGGTTGATGACTGGACCTGGAAACCTGCAGGTTAAATATGCAAATCATATATGCAAACTAGAGAATGAAAAAAAAAATGACTTAATAGTACTTAGAAGTGTTGAGTGCTGATCATAGACTAACCCAGACTAACTAAATCAGACGACACACATCCGAATGTCTTGCTGATTTTGTTATTATTATTATTATTTTATTATTATTATTATTATTATTAATAAAAATAATAATAATTATTATTTCTGGGCGCCATTTATTCCAGTGCACTGTACAAGCCAAAGAGTTCACATACATAATATATGACATATATAGTAACACTAAATAACCCACTGAGGAGATAGGACCCTGACCGCAAGAGCTTACAATCTACATTGTTCCCTCATTTAGAGAGAATTTGTCAAGAAGGAGTACAGAGGCTGGTGATAGATATGTGAAATAGAGGGATAGATAGATAGATAGATCGACATAGATAGATAGATAGATAGATAGATAGAGAGAAAGATATACATAGATAGATGGATAGATAGACAGAGAGGGGATAGATAGATAGATCTGAGATAGATAATACATAGATAGATGGATAGATAGATAGATAGATAGATAGATAGATATGAGATAGATAGATAGATAGATAGATAGATATGAGACAGATAGATAGATAGATAGATAGATAGATAGATAGATTGATAGATAGATATGAGATAGATAGATAGATAGATAGATAGATATGAGATAGATAGATAGATAGATAGATGTTATAGAGATAGATAGATATGGGATAGATAGTTAGATAGATAGATAGATAGATTGATAGATAGTGAGAGAGAGAGAGAGGAGAAGATAGATAATGATAGAGAGATAGATATGGGATAGATAGATAGATAGATAGATAGATAGATAGATAGATAGATAGATAGATAGATAGATATATGGGATGGATAGATAGAGATATGGGATGGATAGATAGAGATATGGGATGGATAGATAGATAGATAGATATATATAGAGAGATAGATAAAATAAGGATAGATAGATAGATAGATAGATAGATAGATAGATAGATAGATGATAGAGAGATAGATAGATAGATAGATGATAGATAGATAGATAAAATAGATAATAGATAGATAGATAGATATGGGATAGATCAAAGATACAGTGCCTTGCAAAAGCATTCGGCCCCCTTGAACTTTTCAGCCTTTTGCCACATTTCAGGCTTCAAACATACAGATATAAAATTAGAATTTTTTTTGTGAAGAATCAACAACAAATGGGACACAATTGTGAAATGGAATGAAATTTATTGGATATTTTGAACTTTTGTAAAAGATAAAAAACTGAAAAGTGGGGCGTGCAAAATTATTCAGCCCCTTTACTTTCAATGCAGCAAACTCACTCCAGAAGTTAAGTGAAGATGTGGTGCCAACATTCAAAAAGGGGTCAAAAAGTGATCCAGGAAACTATAGGCCGGTAAGCTTAACCTCTATTGTAGGTAAAATGTTTGAAGGATTTCTCAGAGATGGCCATCCTGAGATCCACTGAAAATAATGTATAACGCCGTTCCAGCACGGGTTCATGAAGGATCGGTCCTGTCAGACTAATCTCATCAGCTTCTAGAGGAAGCCCAGTGCTAGACTGGACGGGGTGGGCACTGGAAGTCATATATCAAATTTTTTGTCAAAGCATTTGATAACGGTGCCACATAAAAGGTTGGTAAATTAAATGAGAATGCTTGGACTGGGGGAGAATGTGTGCAATTTGGGTAAGTAACTGGCTCACTGATAGAAAACAAAGGGTAGTAATTAACGGTAAGTACTCAGACTGGATCGCTGTTACTAGTGGGGTACCACAAGGGTCAGTATTGGGCCCTATCCTCTTTAAACATTTTCATTAATGTTTCTTACAAAAGGGAAATACACAGTAGAATATCGATCTTTGCAGACGATAGACTAAGCTCTGTAAAGTAATTCAACACAATAGAGGATAATATGTTATTACAAAGGAATCGGGATAAGTTGGAAGCCTGGGCGGGGAAATGGCAGATGGGGTTTAAACCCACTGATAAATGCAAGGTTATGCACATGGGGAAGAGAAATCCATTACATGATTACATGTTAAATGGAAAAACACTGGGTTAAAAGTGACATGGAGAAGACTTGGGAATCTGGTGGACAGTAAATTTAAAATTGTAGCAGCCAGTGTCAGGCAGCAGCAGCCAAAGCAAATAGGATCATGGGGTGCATTAAAAGGGGCATAGATGCACATGATGAGAACATTATTCTCCCATTATACAAGTCACTGGGGTTTGACCACACATGGAATATTGTGTACAGTTTTTGGGCACCAGTGCACAGGAAAGACATTGTAGAGCTTGAAACAGGTACAAAGGCGGGCAACAAAAATAATAAAAGGACTGCGTGGACTACAGTACAAGAAAGATTGGCAAGATTAGGGTTATTAGTTTAGAGAAAGAAGGCTTCGGGGGGGACATAATGCATATGTTTAAATACATCAAAGGTCAATATAGAGATCTCTCCCAAGATTATTTTTTATAAAACAGGACCTGTATCTAGAACAAGGGGGCTTTCCTCTACGTTTTTTTGGGGAAAACGAAGTTTCTACATAAACATAGAAAGGGATTCTTTACGTAAGAGCAGTGAGACTATGGAATTCTCTGCCAGGGGGACTTGTCAGGGTGACTTCAAAAAACCGAGTTCAAAAAGGGTTTGGATCCCATTTCCTGGAGCGTAATAATATAACAAGTTATAGTGTCTAGGATTCAGGAGAGGAGTCATTGATCCAGGGATTTTTCTGATTGCCAGATTGGAGTCAGGAAGGAATTTTTCCCTAAAATGAGGACAATTGGCTTCTACCTCACTGGGGGGTTTTGCCTTCCTCTGGATCAACACCTTAGCACAACAGGCTGAACTAGATGGACGACTTGTCTTTTTTTAGCCTTACAAACTATGAAACTAAGATCTCTGAATGATCCAATGTTGTCCTAAATGACTGATGATGATAAATATAATCCACCTGTGTGTAATCAAGTCTCCGTATAAATGCACCTGCTCTGTGATAGTCTCAGGGTTCTGTTTAAAACGCAGAGAGCATCATGAAGACCAGGGGCATAACTAGAGAAGCCAGGGCCCCAAAGCAAACTTTTGGATGGGGCCCCCTACCCCAACACCCCCCCGCCCACTCCTGAACGCCCAGGTACCAGAATGCTTTTTAAGATATGTAGATATACAAGGGGTAAATAGCCTCCCATACTCTCCCATCAACTGCACCAATCAAATCCCCTATACAAGCAGCATTACTTAAGCTATACTAAGGCTGTTATACCGCCAGAAACATGACCACAAATTACCACCACATAGTGACTGAATAATACCCCTACCTATTATTGACAGTACACAAAGACCAAAAGTACCGCCATATAGTGACCGTATAGTGGTATATACCAGTGTACACAGGCTCTGCAGACTGTTATAACCACCATACAGTGACCTTATAGTGGTAGACACCAGTGTACACAGGCTCTGCAGACATATGAGTGATTAAAGTGTAGTTACATCTTGTGACTCACAGATGACGTTTCTCTGACCAGTCGTTGACTTTCCCCTTTATTCTGCATCCGGTCCAGTCCGCCATCATGATGACATCTCCCAGCCACTTGTCCCTGCAGATTTAGACAAAAAAATATCTTAGAATCCTGACTTTTCCAGCACCCGCCCCCTGGCTATATGGGGTCCATTTAGGCAGGCAGGGTTTAGATAGGATATATGGGGCCCCAAATAGGCAAGGTTTAGGTAGGCAATAGAGTGCCCATATAGGCAGGCAGGGTTTATGTAGCTATAGGGAAAAAAGAAAGATGGTTTTCAGCTCACCTATACTCCATAGATCGGCTGCGTGGAAATGTCGGTTCTGGAGCACTGTCCCCACAAGCAACAATGTAGCAGAAAGGAAAGGGAACCAGCAGCCGTCAAGACGTTTTTTTCAAAGGGAAAAAAAATGTGCTTTTTATTTTAGTCGGTTTAAAACTCGGAACCTCAAAGAGGAAACTAGTGGGGTTACACCCGACGCGTTTCGGGAGATCCTCCCTTAGTCATGGTGTGAGAAGTGATAGGGAGCTTCCTTTTTAAAAAAAAAAATTAGCATAAAAAGAAAATCAAATTTTATCACTATATAAACAAAACCCAAAAATATAACAAGAAAACCACAGAAAAAATAGGAAAAGGGAAAAAACAGACATGAAAACAAAATAATTTTGTACATAAAATATAAAAATATAACTTAATAATAAAATGATGTCTTGTCTTTTATTGAGGCCATGTGGAAAACGGGTGTTTAAAATTACACCACTGCCTTCGTGTATAAATGTTCCCTGTATCTCCTCCTCTTTTTTTGGGTTAGTCAATTTCGAGCCGTTACATTGAAAAAAATTTAAAATTGCCTGCATGGCATTCGGTCTTTTTTTTTTTTTATTTTTCTTTTTTTTTTTTTATTTTTTTTTTTCTTTTTTTTTTCTTATTTTTTTTTTTTTTTTTTTTTTTCTTTTTTTTTTTTCTTTTTTTTTTTTTTTTTTTTTAGTTTTTTTTTTTTTTTTTTTCCTTTTTTTTTTTTTTTTTTTTTTTTTTTTTTTTTTTTTTTTTTTTTTTTTTTTGTTTTTTTTTTTTTTTTTTTTTTTTTTTAATTTTTTTTTTTTTTTTTCCTTTTTTTTATTTTTTTTTTTTCTCTCTTTCTTTTAGGCAAAATGCTGTGATGCCAGGAAGACCATGTGTGAACTTGCTTTTAAAGCACTGATTATGAGCCTCCGACATTTCGCGTTTTTAAACTATTTGAGGTCTGACATACATATTGAAGCTGACAAGTGCTGCAAGTAATAAGATAAATTACATAACGAGTACAGCAATTAATATAAGTTTTAATTTTATGCTTGTTTTTTGTAGAAGTTGCAGTAAAATCCTTAGTATTAATCATGTACAGTACTTGCAGGTGATGCACCTTGCATGTCCACAGCGGTAGGAGCCTTGCACTGATAACCAGTTATTAATATGATTAGGATTTTAGTTGAGTAAACAAGACTGGGAAAGGGATATTACCTAGTGAAAGGGCTCTTCTCGATACAAAGTTGATTTTATATTTAATAATTTCTCGCATATTAGATTGTATGTATGGAAGGGGAAGATTCCTTTTTATGATGTTGACTATTTTTCCATACTGGGAGCTGTAAGTTGTTGAAAAGGTTAAATTTGGTACATGTCTAGGTTTATTCTTATTCGATTTAACTGGAGATCCAGCTGTTCACAAACGCTCTCCATCCACCTCACTGAGCTCAGCTGTTCACAAACACTCTCCATCCAACTCACTGAGCTACAGCTCGTTCACTAACGTCTCCCATCAACCTCACTGAGCTCCAGCCGTTCACAACGCTCTAATACAGGCTGAAGGTTGCTTGGGGTTTGTCTCATATCCGTTTTGCACATCGTGAGACTGAAATTCTTGCCTTTTTCCTTGACACAGCTGGAGCTCAGTGAGTTGGATGGATAGTGTTTCGTGAACAAAGCTGGAGCTCAGTGAGGTGGATGGAGTGAGTTTAGCTGAAAGATGGAGCTCAGTGCAAGGTTGTATGGATGAGTGTTTGGGACAGCTGGAAAGCTCCAGTGAGGTTGGATGAGAGCGTTTGTGAGAGCTGGAAGTCAGCGAGGTGGATGGAGAGCGTTTGTGAACAGCAGTTTTCAGTCTTTCCACAGATTCCGATTGGTATTCAGGTCTGGCTGTGACTTGGACATTTCTAACACCTGGAGACGTTTATTGTGAACCTTCATTGTAGATTCTGTTTTATGTTTGGGAATCATTGTCTTGTTGGAAGATAAATCTCCATACCAGTCATCAGTGTCTTTTGCAGACTCCTAACAGGTTTTCTTTCCAGAATGGTCCTGTACTTTGGCCTCCACTCCATCTTCCCATCAATTTGTAACCATCTTCCCCCTGCCCTGCTGAAGAAAGCCAAGCCATGATGCTGCCCTCCCATGTGTGACAGTGGGGGATGGTGGGTTCAGGGTGATGAGCTATGTTGCTTTTACAACAAACATATCGTTTTGCATTGTGACCAAAAAGTTCGATTTTTGGTTTCATCTGAGCAGAGCCCCTTCTTCCACATGTTTGGTGTCTCCCAGGCGGCCCCTTCTTCCACATGTTTGATATGTGACGAAAAAAGCCCAACCGCCGGCCCACTCGAGGGACGACGGCCTGACTTGGGGTGTATCTCCTGCTTATATCTGTGAGGGGACAGCCCACGTGGAAGCCCCCTTACACGCCACACACCAACCCTGGGACGGTTCTAAGATCTACTCGCCAATCAGGTCATGCAGTTTCTGATACAAACACAAAAAAAGGACCATTAAGCGGCGGGCATTGGCACATGACTCGAGCTGGTGGTAGCACCATCAGAACCGTCCTGGACCTACACGACGCCCGGATAGCTGAACACGCCTATCTTTTATGGGCTCCGGAGGTCCAGTCTGGATTATCTCGGTCCCCCTGCACCCAGAAGAAACCTGGAAATGGTGGCTGTGTGTGTGGGGAAGTTCATGTTTTCTTGCATTATCGAACTCGCCCTTTGGACAGTATGAGCGGATCGCTATGAACGATATGAAATATCGGAGACGGGTCGGCTAGGTTGATTAATTGAAGTCTTTGAAGCTTGGGGTTTTGAAGGCTAGCATTTTTTCAGTGCTAATTAAGGATGTGAGGGTTCATTTTGAGGTGTCCATGTATCCTGCTGTTTCAACATCCTATGGAGAGCATTTACAGATGGGGTATTGCTGGTCTAATTAACGTGTAAATGGAGCTTTCCTGGGAGGCTTGGGACCCATCGGTGACTGACTGATAGGAGTTGGAAGATGATTTTCCATATTTTGGAGTGGATTCTCCTCCACACCTCCACCTTTTGGGCGCTAAGGGGCAGCACCTGCTCGGTGCTCCACCACGCGCCCACCTGCCCCTCTCCCTGTCGGGACAGCCCATCGGCGTTTCCGTCTGGTCTCGGCCCTTTCGGTGCGCGAATGGCGAAGTTGTACTGTTGGGAATGCCAGGCTCCAGGTTAGGCAACCTCCCATTGGTTTAAGGAGACAGTGTGTATCAGCTCAGAGGGTTGTGGTCGGTCTCCACAATGGAAATGACGGCCCGTATTAGATAGGGTTACAAGCCCGCTGCAGGGCCCACACTATCGCCAGGCATTTCTTTTTCCATGGTGGATATAGGCCACTTCCCTCGGCAGATGCTTCCGCTCAGGTACATTAACGGGAAGTTCCTGTCCGTTGGGTCCACCTGGCTGAGCACTGCACCAAGGCCAAAGTCACTAGGGTGCTCGGTTTGTCACTATAAACTGCCGGGTGAAGTCGGCGGTCTCTTGTAGTACTGGGGAGCTTGGACAAGGCGGCCTTCAGGGCTTGGAGGCCATCTCGCAGTCGTTTGTCCAATCGACTGCGGGAGGGCACACCTATTCATGGTGAGGTCTGTCAGGGGCTTTGCCAGGCTACTATAGTGTGGAACAAACATCACTGTAGTACCCAGCAGGTGTGCCCAAGAAAGGACATACATGCTTCTTGGTCCTGGGGGTGGGCCAGGGATGCGATGGCATCCACTTTTACGGGCTCTGGCTTCAAGGGGGGCCCCCCCACCTACCCGTGCCCACAGGTAGTGGACCTACTCATGCCCAGCTGGACTTTTCCGGCTTGATGGTCAAGCCTGCCTGGCAGGATACGTCCAAGCACCTGCGTCAGGTGTGCTGGAAAGTGATCCTTCCCAGGTGGGACTGAAAACGGCTATGTTCATCCAGGTACGCGGCCGCATACCCTTCCAGTCCCTTGAGCAGCGTGTTGGACCAATCCGCTGAAATCAGGCGAGGGGCATTCTTTCATGACGAACGGCATGACCAGTGGACTATACAGCCCGAATGTGGTGATAAAGGCAGTGCGTTACTTGCATTCACGGGTCAGGGGAAATTGACAATATCCCCGGCCTCAGAAATCCCATGATGGTCAGGTACTTTGGCCCCGGCCAACTGATCGAGTAGGTCATCGATGCGTGGCATTGGGTAAGCATCGGTTGACCACGACTCAGCGTTTGTGAGCCCCCTTGTAGTTCCCACGCAGAACAGGGTGTGGTCCGTTCCTTTTGGGATAGAGGACTACTAGGCGAGGCCACAAGGAGCACTATTGGTACGCCTGGAATGACCCCCAGCTTACTGATCTCGTTCAATCTCCTAAGCATGTGCTGCATGCACTTCGTGGGGAGATCGATATGCCTGAACGTCCGGATTGGGGGGTGATCCCCGGTGTCCACGTGATGGAGGGGCTGACTCCGTCCGTCCAGGCACTTATAGTGAATCAATGCATGGAAAGGGGTGGAGAGTTGCCAACAGCTGGGACCTTTGGTCCTCCAGGGAGTGTCCCCACAAATCTCCCACATCCTCTATGGATCCACCTGCCCTGGACCGGAGGCTAGCATGTCAAGTGGTTCTCCGTCTCACCTACTTCGGGCAGGCTGCACCACGGGAAGGACACATGCTCCTGCTCTCTGATGCGCCACTTCTTCATGTTCAGCGTGGAAGGGCCTTCCGCCTTCCCCGGTCGGTGGTCCAGGGTGACCAGGTAACGTGACTGCATTGAGTTGCTGGTGCAAGACCATATGGGCTCTGTCCCAGGCTGACTGAAGCTTGTCTGTGGTACGGGGACCAGTACCCAATTTCTGAACCACCAGGAAGGTTCCTCTCACAAGCGTTTCTGGTCGTACCACTGCTTCTGGTCGGCCTGGCCTGTCGCATTATTTCTCACTGCACTATGCTGTGTCAAAAGGCCTGAATTTGTACGGAAGCGCACATCACATCATATAAATGACGACACCTCGGGGTTTTAAGTCTCCTTCCCAGGCCTCCTTCACCGAGCAGGGGCGCCCGCACACTTCGCCCATACAGCGAGGCTCGAAGGGAGCGCGAAACCCGTTTTGAGGCCTGTGCAACTTCCCGAATGAGAATGCAGGTGTGGGAGGTAGCCGCTCTCAGTCGCGGCCCGTGGGTGGTCGACCAACTATCTTAAGCATCTGCTTCAGGGTGCAATTGAACCGGTTCACACAGGCCCATTAGTCTGTGGGTGGTACGGGCTGGCACCCAGATGTTTGCACCTGTATCAGCTTACACAAGGGACTCATAAATGCGACACATGAACTGGGTCCCCCGGTCAGTGAGCATTTCCTGGGAAAGCCCCCACTCGTGAGAGAAAAATCTCCAGTAAGGCTGTGGTGGCCACCTTGTCGGCCCAAATGGACGAAAGGCTACACGCTTCAGGGTACAGAGTGGCATTAGTCTACTACGTCAGTATGAAGCGTTTTCCGGAGCTGCTGGGATCGACAGCCGGTCCAATAAAATCCACAGCCACCCTCCTGAAAGGCTCATCTATTGTTGGGCAGTGGTACCAGTGGGGCTTTGGGCCTTGGCCCGCCTTATCCTCCCTCTGACAGGTGTCGCACGAACGGCAGTAGGCAGCCACATCAGTCCCTTCTTGGCCAGTAGGAAATGTGGGCAGCCGTTCACTTGAGGTGTTGGTGGATCCCTAGGTGTACAGGCCATCGGAACTCTCGTGCGCATACCCGCAACAACTCGCCACTGAACGGATGGGTCCACCAACCGTCGGTCCATGGCCACGCCTCGTGTGAAACTGGTTTGGACCATCACGTGGTAACAAGCCGTCCTTGGTCCCAGACACCGCGCGGGTTGTCTGAGTCAAGGGTGGCTGTGCACGCCTGATCCTTGAGAGCTTTAAGGCTGTCGTCAGCCGCTTCAACGCTGGCCTGAAAACTCATCGGACTATACGTGGCCAGAATGGTTGAGACTGCCACGTCATCTGTCGGTTCCATGGGACCTATCTCCTGGCCCTCACATACCCTGGCACTTACCATGGTCAGATGGGGGAGAATACCGTCGGGCCCTGAGGGGCCTCCTGGCTCCTGGCCCTCCCACTGCGCGTGGACAGCGGCCACGACCGCTGCAACCTTTGGTGGTGCTCCCTCCCCCTCTTTCTAAAACACATATCCCTACATCAATAAACCTTCCCACTACAACCTTAAATAACCCCCCCCAAAAAAAAAACCAAAAACCCCCCCCACCCCCCCCCCAACAACCCCCCCCCCCCCCCCCCCCCCCCCCAATAAAACCCCCAACCCAAAATATTATATCCCCCCCCGCCCCCCCCCCCCCCCGCCCCCCCCCCCCCCCCCCCCCCCCCCCCCCCCCCCCCCCAACCCCCCCCCCCCCCCCCCCCCCCCCCCCCCCCCCCCCCCCCCCCCCCCCCATTTTTTTTTGCCCCCCCCCCCCCCACCCCCCCCCCCCCCCCCCCCCCCCCCCCCCCCCCCACTTTTTCTGGGGAGACCCTGATCTGTGGCCGTTCATGGGAGCCCTGCCTCACCTTCATGCTCCCCACTGTAGCTGTCTGCCCTTTGCCCGCCCGGCTGTGGGAGACCTGCCTTGGCCTTTCCTGGGAAGCCCTGCTCACCTGCCATGCTCCTCCACCACAGCTGTCTGCCCTGTTTGTCCCATCTGATTTTGCACAAACAGACGGGCAAATAAACCCAGGACACATCCTGCTGCCTATTGCAACTGCTGATCTTATCTCCTCTCCACAGGTTGGAGAGGAACACACCTTATCACCACCTCCATATCCCCTCAGTATGCATGTTTATATAAACATTGTTCACAATCATTAACATGGTTTGGATGACACATCACACTTTGGCGGGAGCAGACCCTTGGGGCTTCAGGGGCCTCAAAACGGGCTACCAGCCAGCCCAAGTCTGTCCCCTAACAAAATACTAGCTGGAATGTTCGGCGTTACCCCCACCTCCCAACATTCCTGCCCGGCACCCCAGTGCCAAATACACCTGGCAATGGGCCAGTGCCGGCACAACGCCTCACAATTTTCGGAGACAGTGCAGGTCTTTCAGGGTATCATGTCCTTTGGGGACAACAAGCTCAGGCAACACACAGTCATCTCCGTGCCGGTTATGTCCAAGGATGTCCAATGGCAACAGACCGGCCTACCGGTGACTGGATGATAGTTATTCAAGGCTTCCCCACCCCCAAAAACAACACAAAACATTGAGGGGGCCTTGGAAACGGGGACTGGGATGGGCCCTTCTGGCGCTGGGGACATGCGGCCTTAAAAATGTCCGGATGTTTGCCAAAGGTGACAGAAGTAGGGGTTCCCTCCACAGACGTGGAAGCATTGGATGGGGGGCCCCCTGGGCTAAGAGGTAGGGACAACTGGCCTTGCGGGCTTCATACCCTCTCCAGCTGGTGTGCTTCTGGCCTACGTGTGCCCGATTGTTGGCATATCATCTGCGAAGGTTTGCTGTGGCGGTGGCCCCCTGCAGTTTCCGGTCGTCGAAGGTGCAGCTGGAGGTTCTCTGGGCCTGTTCCACCAAAAACTGCTCGTGGCGATGAGCTCACTTCATGCATTGCTGGACGGTGGGGATCTTTAACCCCGAGGTCCATCTGGTCGAATGCTATCTGGGGGCCCCGCCTGTGGTGGCCCAGATGTTGTAGGACCTGATTGCAGAACTACGGAGCTTCTTTCCTGTACATCTCAGGAGTGAGGTTTGTACTGCCACGGATTCAAAGCCTGATTGACATCCTCGTAGGTCAGGGTGCCCATCGCTGGGCAGGTCACCAAAGCATTCTCCTGAGATTTACCTCTGAGAGAGGAGTCAGAAACGGATCCCATGGTCCTCAGGCACATGGTGCTGGCGGCAAATTTTTTCAAATGTCCAAGCAAGAATGTGTCCAGGGTCTCACCTTTTCCAGCATGGGAAAGTCCTTCCGGCCCTTAACTTTGGGGACCTGGTTCTCAGGAGGCTCTTGAATTGGCTGGGGTGTGACTTGGCCTTTTCCAACTCTGTAGCACTGTAATTGGTGGTCACGTCACGCTGACGTTCCGTCGGCCGCTCCCGAAGTTCGCAGCTGCCGCCTCTAGCCGCTCGTGACGTTCAGCAGATGCGTCAATTGCGCTCGTGGTGGACGTTCGCAGTTTCCGCCTCTATCAGCTCACGACGTTCTGCATCAGCTAGGAGAGCCTTTTAGGTGTCGTGGGTCTCCAGCTCATGCTTAGCCAGGGCAGCTTGCAGGGAGAAAAGCTTAGGGTGAGCTGCACACTTGCGCCATTGACCACCTGTGACTGAGCTCCTTGAGGAGCGCGGAGTATGGACCTCCCCCTTGCCTTAATAGTCACAGCCTGGGTATGGGCCGAGGCTGCTCCTGGCAATTCATCCGACTGTTTCCTCGGGCATACAGCTTTGCCTTGCCACGACAGCCATCCTTGCAACGCAACACTTGGTTACTTGACACCAAAACTTGCAACTGAATGCACCAAAACCTTTTATTTGAACTCTAACTGGTCTAGTGCTGAGTTAATCTTTAAGACTCCAGCAGCAAAAACCCACTGCTGGCAGTTCCTTAACCTTAGTGTTTAGGGAGTACGGAACGCGCACTCACTAACACTATTGTCTTGATCCCACCGCTGCCACCAATTTGTGTCAAAAAAGCCAAAACGCCGGTCCAATCGAGGACGTCGGCCTGACTTGGGGTGTATCTCGAGTTGATGGCCCCCTAGGGGTGCACCATCGGTCAGACAGATACTGTTCTATGTTAACCCTGTCCACACAGGCCCAGGGAGAAAACCAAGACTGCCACCAGTTTCACTTGTTGGTCTATAAGGACCGGTCCGTTATCTGACTTATAACAGGGCCTGGAGCACCAAACTCTTGGGTAGCTATATATCATGACGAGTACTAGGCGTGTGATGGCCGGAGATCAAGACAGGACTAACTCAGATTAAAGTTTATAGATTTAATTAGCCTTGGAGGGCACACTAGGACAATATATATTCAAAGGTAATAATAATACAGGAAGAGTCACAGGTGCACATACAAGCATGGGTTACAGAAAAAAGCAGTTATTAAATGGGTCAATTTACCTTCGGGCATAACATGGGGGGCGTATGCGGCCTGGCTTCTGTGTGTGGATGCTCCTGGAAATGCTCTTACGGTGCCCCCTCCATGGATCAACGTAGAGCCCACACGGGCTCTGCTTATATTGTGAGGGGACCAGCCACGTTGCAGCCCCACTTACTCGCCCCCTCCACAACCCTGGGACGTCTTAGAAACTCCTCCACACTAGGTCAGCGTTTTGATTACAAACACAAAAAGACCATAACGCGGCAGTGGGCCATTGGCACAGAAACGAGCTGGTAGCACCATCAGAACGGCTGGAACCTACACGGACGCCCGGATATCATGACACGCTTATCATATGGATCCCGTAGGTCGGTTTGGATATATCGGTCCCCTGTGCCCCAGAAATGGAAATGGTGGCTGTGTGTGTGGGGATAGTTCCATGTTTTGCGTATATGAAATCGCATGACCCAGTATGAGCGGATCGCCTATGAATCGATATGAAATATCAGAGACGGGTCGGTAGGTTTGATATTGGAAGTCTTTGAAGCTTGGGGGTTGAGGCAGCATTTGTTCAGTGCTAAGTAATGGAAGTGCAGGGTTCTTTTGAGGTGTCATGTATCCTGCTGTACTACATCCTATGGAGAGCATTTATATGGGTCATGGCTGGGCTAATTAAACTGTAAATGGAGCTTTCTGGGAGGCTGGGACATCTGTGATCTGACTAGATAGGAAGATTGGAGATGATTTGTAATATTTGGGGGTGGCTTCTCTCACAGATTGATGGTGTAAAGCAACATAGTCATCACCCTGAATCCCACATTCCCCACTGTCACACATGGTGTCGGCAGGCATATGGTTTGGGCTTTTCTTCAGCAGGGACAGGGATGATGGTTAAATTGATGGAAGATGCGATGGAGCCAAATACAGGACCATTCTGGATAAAGAAAACCTGTTGTGGTCTGCAAAAGACCTGAGGACTGGTGGAGATTTATCTTGATCCAACAAAGAAAATGATCTCCAAACATAAAACAAATATCTACAATGAAAGGTTCACAAATAATCGTCTCCAGGTAATAAGAATGTCAAGTACACAGTCCAGACCTGAATCCAATCGAGGAATCTGTGGAAAGAGCTGAAAACTGCTGTTCACAAGACGCTCATCCATCTAACATCACTGAGCTCCAGCTGCTCACAAAACGCTTCTCCATCAACCTCACTGGCTGCAGCTGCTCACAAACGCTCTCCATCCAACCTCACTGATCTCCTGCTGTTCACAAACGCTCTCCATCCAACCTCCACTGAGCTACGCTTGTTCACAAACACACTCTCCATACAACCTCACTGAGCTCCAGCTGTTCACAAACGCTCTCCATTCCAACCTCAATGAGCCCAGTGTTCACAAACGCTTATCCATCCAGCCTCACTGAGCTCCAGCTGTTCACAACCACTTCCATCCAACCTCACTGAAGCTCCGGCTGTGCAAGGAAGAATGGGCAAGAATTTTCAGTATCTCGATGTGCAAAAACTGATAGAGACAAAACCCAAGCGACCTGCAGATGTATCGCAGCAAAAAAGGTTGGCGCTACAAAGTAATTAACTTAAGGGGCCGATTAATTTTGCAAGCACCAACTTTTCAGTTTTTTGTTTTTTACAAAGTTTAAAAATATCCAATAAATTTGTTCCACTTAACAATTGTGTCCCACTTGTTTTGATTCTTCACAAAAAAAATTTAAATTTGATATCTTTATGTTTGAAGCCTGAAATGTGGCCAAAGGTTGAAAAGTTCAAGGGGGCGGAATGCTTTCGCAAGGCACTGTAACAAGCTATAGTGACCTGGATTCTGAAGAAGGGTCTGGATCCATATCTAGATGTAATATTGTACAAGTTCTAGTGACCAGGATTCTGGAGAAAGGTCTGGATACAGTGTCAAGATGTAAATATTAAACAAGTTATTGAGACAAGTGATTCTGGAGAAGGGTCAGGATCCATTTCTAGATGTAATAATATAACATGTTATAGTGACCTAGGAATCTTTGGAAGAAGGGTCTGGGATCAATTTTGTAGATGTAATATAACATGTGTATAGCGACCAGTATTCGGGAGAAGGGTAAGGATACATTTCTAGTGTAATAATATAAACATTCATGTGGACCAGAAATTCTGGAGAAGGGTTGGATACATTTCTAGATGTAATAATAGACAAGTTTGTGACCTGGATTCAGGAGAAGTGTATCTGATACATTTATAGATGTATTTATATATCAATTTTATAGTGGACAGGATTCTGGAGAAGGGTCTTGGATACATTTACTAGATGTTATAATATAAAAAGTTATAGTGACCAGGTTTCTGGAGAAGGGGTCTGGATTCCATTTTCTAGAGGTAATAAGTTGTAACAAGTTCTAGTGAAAAGGTTTTCTGGGAGGAATGGGTCTGGATACAATTCTACATGTTGTAATATAACAAAGTTATAGTGACCTTGGATTCTGGAGAAGGTTGGATACATTTCTGATGTAAATAATATAAAAGCTATAGAGGACCAGGATTTGGAGAAGGGTCGGATACATTTCAAGATTGTAATAATAGAACAAGTTAAAGTGTGCAGGAATCTGTAGAATGGTCGGGATACATTTTCTAGAAGTAAAATAAACAAGTTATAGGGACCAGATTCTGTAGAAGGCCTGGATACATTTCTAGATGTAATAATATAACAATTATAGTGACCGGGAATTCAGGAGAAGAGGGTCAGGATTACAATTCAGAAGTAAATATAACAAGTTTAAAGAGACCAGGAATCCTTGGAGAGGGTCTGAATACATTTTCTAGAAGAAATAATATAACCAATTTTATATGACCGGGATTCTGGAGAAGGTCTGGATACATTTCTAGATGAATATAGAAGGTTATAGTGACCAGATTCTCGGATAGGTCTAGATACAATTCTAGATGTAATCTAACAAGTTATAGTGACCAGGATTCTGGAGAAGGGTCCTGGATACATACTAGAAGTATATAAGAAGAACAATTAATGAACCAGGATTCCATGAGAAGGGTCTGAAACATTTCTAGTATGTCATAATAATAACAAGTTAAAATGACTCGGTATCTGGAGAAGGGTCTGGAGTACAATTCTAGATGTATAAAACAAGTAATAAGAACTAGGATTCTGGAGAGGGGTCTGGATACATTTCTTGAAGTAAAAATAGAAACAAGTTATAAGTGACCGGAATCTGGAGAAGGTCCTGGATACATTTTTCTAGATGTAATCATAAACAAGTATAGTGACCCAGGATTCTGGAGAAGGGTTGATACAATTTTCTAGGTGTATATAACAATTATAGGGACCAGGAAACTGGAGACAAGGTCAGGATACATTACTAGAAGTAAAAATAGAACAAGTTTAAAGTGACCCGGATTCTGGAGAAGGGTCTGATCATTATCTAGATGTAATAATATAACAGATTAAAGAAAACTAGATACAGGAGAAGTGGTCTGGATACATTACTAGAATGTAATATAACAAGTTAAAGTGACCGGGATTCAGGAAAAGGGTCTGAGACATTCTATATTAAATATAACAAGTTATAGTAACAGGATTCCTGGAGAACGGTACTGGATACATTTCTAGATGTATACAAACAAGTTATAGAGACCAGGATTCTGAGCATGGTCTGGGAATACATTTCTGATGTAATATAACAAGTTCTAGTGACGTTATTCTGGAGAAGGTCTGGAATTCATTCCAAGAAGTAATAAATAAAACAGTTATAGTGACGGGCTTCTGGATAAGGGTCTGGATACATTTTCTGATGTAATAATAGCACAAGTTATAGTACCAGGATTCAGGAGAAGGTCTGGATACATTTCTATATGTACATATAACAAGTTAAGTGACCAGGGATTCTGGAAAGGGACTGGATACATTTATCTAGCTGTAATAATATACAATTTTTAGTGACAAGGAAACTGGAGAAGGGTCTGGATCAGTCTAGAAGTAATAATATAACAGTTTTAAAGTGACCGGGATTCTGGAAAAGGGACTGGAGACATTCTAGATGTAATTTAACAAGTTAAAGTAACTAGGATACTGAGAGTGTCAGTGAATACATTTCTATAGTGTAATGATATAACAAGTTAAGAGACCATTATTCAGGAAGGGTCTGGATACATTTCTAGATGTAATATAACAAGTTATGAGAACCGAATTCTGAGAAGGGACTTATACATCCTAGATGTATAATATAACAATTTAATAGAGAACCGTGGATTCTTGGAGAAGGGTCTGGAACATTTCTAGATGTAAAATATCCAAGTTATAGTGACAGGAATTTCTGGAGAAGGGTCGGGATACATTTCAAGATGTAATAAATAACAAGTTTAAAGAGCACCGGGATTCTGGATAAGGGTCTGATACATCTCTATGATGTAATATAACATGTTAAAGTGACGGGTTTCTGAAAGGGTCTGGATACATATCTAATGTAATAATAGAAAACTATTATAGTTGACTAGGAATCTGTAGAAGGGGTCCAGGATACGATACTAGTTGTATAATATAACAAGTTAATAGTGTACCCGGATTCAGAGAGGGCTGGATACATTTCTAGATGTAATAATAGAACAAGATTATAGTGACCGGATTCTGGAGATGGTTATGGAGTACATTCTAAATGAAATAAGTTATAACAAGTAAATAGTAGACCAGGGATTCTGGATTAGGTGTCTGGAATATTTCTAGCTGTAATCAAAAGAACAGTTATAGTGCCAGGGAATCTGAGAAGGGTCTGGAAAAATTTCTAGGTGTAATAAAAGACCAAGTTGATAGAGACTGCAGGATTCAGGAGAGAAGGGTCTGGATACATATTCTAGATGTACTATACCAATTATTAGAGACTAGGATTCTGGAGAGGGGTCCTGGATCATTTCAAGATATAATAATATTAACAAGTTAAAGTGACAGGATTCTGGAGAAGGGTCCTGGATACATTCTAGAAATAATAATATAACAAAGTTATAGTGGACCGGGATTCTGGAGAGGGTTTCTGATACCATTCTAGGATGTATTAATATAACAAGTTATAGTACCCAAGATTCTGGAGAAGTGTCTTGATGCATTTTCTAGATATAATAATATAACAATTAAACAGTGACCAGGATTCTGGAGAAGGTTCTGGATACCATTTTCTAGATGTAGAAAATATAACAAGTTATATGACGCAGGATCTGAGAAGGGTCTGATACATTTCTAGCTGTAATAATATAACAAGTTTTAGAGCCCACGATTCAGTGAGAATGGTCGTGATACAAAACTAGATGTAAATAATAACAAGTGTATAGTGACCAGGATTCTGGGAAGGGTCTGTATACATTTCTAGATTTAATAAATCAAGTTAGAGTACAGGATACTGGGGAAGGGTCTGGATACAATACTAGATGTAATAATAGACCAAGATAAGAGACCAGGAATCTGGAGAGGTGTCTGGATATATTTCTAGATAAATAGAACATGTTATATTAACTGAGGATTCCAGAGGAATGGTCTGGATTACATTTTTTAGATGTAATAATATAACAAGTTCTAAGTGACCAGATTCTGGAGAAGGGTCTGGAAACATTTATAAATGTAAATATATAATAAGTTATAGTGACCGGGATTCTGGAAAGTGTCTGATATATTATCTAGATGGTAATAATATAACAAGTTAAAGTGGACCCGGAATTCTGGAGAAGGGTCAGGGAAACATTTCTAGATGCAATAATATAACAAGTAATAGTAACAATGATTCAGTAGAGGGTCTGGATACATTTTCTAGATGTAATATAACAAGTTATAGTGACCAGGATTTCTGAGAGGGGTCTGGAAACATTTCTAGATGTAAAAATAGACAAGTTTTAGTACCAGGATCTGAGAAGGGTCTAGATACAATTCTAGATGTCAATAATAAACAAGTAATAATGACTAGGATCTGGAGAGGGGTCTGGATATATTTTCTAGATTAATAATAGAACAATTTCTAGAGACCAGGATTGCTGGAGAAGGTCTGGATACATTTCAAATGAATAAAAGAACAAGATATAGTGGACCATTATTAAGGAGTAGTCTGGATACATTTCAAGATGAATAATAAACAAGTTATAGTGACCAGGATTTCTGGCGAAGGATCAGGATACATATCAAGATGTAATAATAAAACAAGTTATAGTGACCAGTATTCTGAAGAAGGGTCTGGATACAATCTAGATGTAATAATAGAACAAGTTATAGGACCAGGATTCTGGAGAAGGGTCTGGAAACATTGTCTAGAACTAATATAACAAGTTATGAGTGACAAGGGGGTGGGGGGAGGTTCAGGAGAAGGGGTCCGGATACATTTTACAAGAATCTAAAAATAACAGGTTTATAGTGACCAGGGATTCTGGATAATGGGTCAGGATACATTTCTAAATGTAATAATATACATTTTATAGTGACCGGGATTCCATGTAGAAGGGTCAGGATACATTTTTAGATGTAAAAAAAGAACAAGTTATAGTGACCGGGGATTATTGGAGAAGTCAGGATATAATTTCCTAGTGTAATAATAGAACAAGTTATAGGTGACCAGATTCTGGAGAAGGGAACTGTATACATTTCTAATGAAATAATAAGAACAAGTTAAAGTGACCAGGAAACTGGAAAGGGTCTGATACATTTCTAATGTAATAAACGACCAAGTTTAAAGTGAACGCAGGACTCTGGAAAAGGGTCTGGATACATTTCTGAGTATTATAGAACAAGTTATAGAGACCAGATTCAGTAGAGGGTCTGGATACAATTTCTAGATGTAATCAAAACTAATTATAGTGACCAGGATTCTGGAGAAAGGGTCAAGAACATTTCTCGATGAAAAAAAACTAACAATTATAGTGACCGGATTCAGGTGAAGTTTCGATACATTTCTTGAGTAATAAATAGAACAAGTATAGTGTGCCCTGGTTTCCTTTGAGAAGGGTCGGCACACATTATCTAGATGTAAAATAACAAGTATTATAGTGACCAGATATCTGGAGAAGGGACTGGAACCAATTCTATGATGTAATAATAGAACAGGTTATAGTGACCCGGGAATCTGGGAGAAGGGTCTGGATACATTTCTAATGTAATACCGAACAATTATAGTGCCGTGGGATCTAGAGAAGGTTTGGATACATTTCTAAATGTAATAAAAAAACAAGTTATAGTGACCTGGATAACTGGATAAGGGTTCTGGATACATATAAATGAAACAAAAGAACAAGTATATAGTGGACAGGTGGAATCTGGAGAAGGTCTGGAAATATATTTTCTAGGTGTAATAATAGAACAATTTATAGTGACCAAGGATTCTGAAGAAGGGTCCTGGGATACAATACTAGATGAAAAAATAAGAACAAGTTATTAGTGACGCGGATTCAGTAGTAAGGTCTGGAACAATTCTAGATGTAATAATAAACCAGTTATAGTGACCATGGATTCCTGGAAAAGTTGTACATGATACATTTCTAGATGTACAAAAATAACAAGTTACAGTGAGCCATGATTCTGGAAGAAGAGTCTGGATACATTACTAGATGTAATAATATAACGCAAGTTATAGTGACCAGGATTCTGGATCGGTCTGGCAATACATATTCTATATGTAAAAATAGAACAAGTTAAAGTGGCCCAGGAATTCAGGTGAAAAGTGTCTGGATACATATGTAATGTAATAATTAACAATTTACAGTGACCATGATTCTGGAGAAGAGTCTGATACATTTCTAGATGTAATAATAGAACAAGTAATAGTGACCAGGAGTCTGGATAAGGTCTGGATAACATTTCTAGATGTAATATAACAATTATATTGACCAGGATTCTGGAGAAGGGTTCTGGATAATACTCGATGAAATAATAGAACAGGATAATCGTGAACCGGGATTGTGGAGAAGGGTATGGATACATTTCTAATGTAATAACCAGTAACAATGTTATAGTGACCGGGATTCTGGAGAAGTTTTGGAATCCATTTTCTAAATGAATAAAATAACCAGTTAATAGTGAACCCCTGGATATCTGGAGAAGGGTCTGGATAAAATCTAAATGTAATATGATAACAAGTTATAGTGACCAAGATTCTGGAGAAGGTCTTGGATACATTTCTGATGTAATATAAAACAAGTTTATGGACCAGGATTCTGGAGAAGGGTCTGGATACATTTGAGGTTTAAATAACAAGTTTTAGTGACCAGGATTCTGGAGAAGGGTCTGGATAACATTTCTAATGTAATATAAACAAGTTATAGTGACCAGGATTTGGAGAAGGGTCTGGATACATTTCTAATTTTAATAATTTGAACAAGTTATAGTGACCAGGATTTGGGAAGGGTCTGGATAATTTCTAGATGTAATAATAGACAAATTATAGTGACCAGGATTCTGAGAAGGTCTGGATACATTTCTAGATGTAATAATAAACAAGTTATAGTGACCAGGATTCTGGAAAAGGGTTGGATACAAATTTCTAGATGTAAAAATAAACAAGTTATATGATCTGGATTCTGGAAGAAGGGCTGGGTATTTCTAGATGTAATAAAGAACAGTTATATGACCGGTTCTGGAAAAGGGGGAACATTTCTAAAGTAAAATTAAAAAAGAAGTGACCCCGGTTTTTTGGAAGGGGGCCGGTATTTTTTTTAAAAAATAAAAAGGTTTTGTGACCGGATTTAGAAGGTTTTTGGATACTTTTAGATGTAATAAAAAAAAAGTTATAGTGACCGGGGTTTGGAGAAGGCCGGTAAACTAATTAAAAATAAACGTTTTTTTTAGGTTCGGGAGAAGGGGGGATACATTTCTAAAAAGTAAAAAAAAACAAGTTTTGTGACAAAATTCCGGGAGGGGTCGATACATTTTTAAGTAATAATAAACCAGTTATACCAGGATTCTGGGGAAAAAAGGGGCTGGGAAATTTCTAGATGTAATAATAAACAAGTTTAGTGCCGATTCTGGGAAGGGGCTGGGCATTTTTGATGAAAAAAAAAACAATAAGTACCCCCGATTTGGGGGGTCCCCCCCCCGGAACATTTCTAGATGTAAAATAAACAAGTTTAGTCCAGGGTTTGGGGGGGC